>JAFIRS010003052.1:95000-160390 GCA_018342105.1 Gonioctena quinquepunctata | reverse complement strand
TAAAATTTGAACTTAACAATCGATAGATTTTAAAAGGCCCCCTAACTAAAAAAAAAAACTGTTAAAAATTTGATTTTTTTTCAGATGTGTCAATGTTCAATTATTTTTGGGGAGTTTCCCCTTTGGGAAAAAATTCTTCTTTGCCCATTCTTTTTGGTTCTTAATTAAGACTGGAATAGAAAAAAAAAAAAATATCTGAATAAAAAAACAAATTTTTTTCTTTTTTTTTATTAGGGCCTTTTTGAATATCTATCAATGATTCAATTTCCGTGGTTTTCCGGGGGATTTTTCTTTAAATTCACAAAAAATCCCCTTTTAATCCCCCGGGTTTTCAAACGAAAAAAACTATCAAATTTTTGGTTTTCCCCCTTTTAACATAAACCTAAAAATTTTTTAAAAAATTAAAAATCTTCACCCAAAAACCTTTATTTTAAAACCTTTTAATTTTTTCCCAAAAATTTCTAAGAAAGTTTTTTCAAAAAAATTTTTTCAAAAAAAAAACCCTTTGCAAAGTGAGATTGCCTTAAAATGTTCCCATTTCTTCCGGGGTTCGATATCGTGGGAAAGGGGAAAAAATTTCGTCGACAAAAATGTATTGAAGACCCAGTGAATGCGATGCTCCCTGGTCAATTTACGAATTATTTCTGGTGGTACTTTTGAAAACATTTTCTTTGCCTCATTCATCTTTAGAGTTCTTAATTGACTGGAAAGAAAAAAAAAAAATATCTGAATAAAAAAAACAAATTTTCAATTTTTGATTTTTTTTTTTGAGTTAGGGCCTTTCAGAAATTATCAGATGTAGTTCAAAGTTCGCGTGGTTTCCGGAAGGGGGTTTTTTGTTGACATTCACAAAAAAAAATTCATGAAAAAAAAGGGATTTTTAAAATATCCTGAATATCCTGAAACCGTTGTGGTTTAAATGTGGTTATTTGAAGTAATAAGGAATTTTTGGCCCGAGGTCCCGGGGCGCCAGTGGGCACCAAGCCAACATTACTGAAAAAAAAAAATACTTTTTTTTGGGATTTTTTTTTTCAGATTAAACAACTGAAAATACAACCTTTGGTTCCTTGTGTTTTTACATATCAAGCTTCGTTTTCGAGAAAAAAATTTTTTAAATTATTCTACAAATTATCGATGGACAACATAAAATACAAACCTAAAGTAAAAAAAGAACAATTTCACCTCAAAGTAAATGAGCAAAATGCCACCGTCTGATAAAATCCCACTGCAATTGATGTGTCATTGATTGTCTGACACGTTCAAAATCCGGGGGTATTCCTTTTGACATTGCAATTGTCACTTATTCGATTCCTCAAGCATTCCCTCTAGTATGGGGTTTAAAACAGAGCCTTTAGATAATAAATATAAATCTAAAGGGTTCATATCAGAACCGAGCGGGCCCAAAGTTGAGGCCCCGCACGTCCCAAACCAGCGATTAGGGGGGGTGGTGTCGAGATGCTGACGAGCAAGAACACTAAAATGAGCTGGAGCTCCGTCGTGCATAAAACACATGTTGCCTCTTACAAGTACGGATACTTCTTCCAACAAAATGGGTAAATGATTTCGCAAAAAAGCCGTGTAGGATGGACCTGATAATCTTGCTGGTAAAAAAAGGGTCCAATTAGGTAGTCACCAATAATTCCTACCCAAACGTTCAGCGAAAATCGTTGCTGAAAGTTCATAATAGATTCTCGTGAAAAATTTTCCTCGTCCGTAAATAAAATATTTGGTAACAAATTATTATTGTGTGCCATCGTATGAATCAACCACCTGCAAAACATTAATCTTGGGTGAAAATTCCTAGGCAGTAGACCTTGGACCCGCTGTATGTGATATGGGTAAAGGAGGTTTCTTTTTAGAATTTTCCAAACGGTTTTTGGGCTTACTTCAAGCTGCAGTGCAATCTTCCTGGTACTATTTGAAGGATCTTCTTCTATCGCATCAAGTATAGCTTCTTCTAGTTCAGGCGTTGTTACAGTTTCTGGTCTTCCACCACTTACATTTTTATTAAAACTTCCAGTTCCACATAATCTTGCATGTAGCGTTCTGAATGTTTTAGCACATGGAATTACTCTGTTGAGATATCTATCCTGGTAGATTCCCCGTGCTTCTTCCACATTTCCATTTCCATGTCAGCCATTTCAGCGTTAGTAAAAGTATTCATGATGGAATCACTAGAGTGCCTTCATTTTTTTTTGTTCTCGAAAACTAAGCTAAATATGAAAAAAACACAGGAGGCCAAAAAGTTGTATTTTTACCACGCTTATAAAAAACTTTTTAGAACCCACGCTTATATTCAAATTCACTGAAAAGGAGAAAATAATTTTTTTCTCAATATTGTTGGCTGTGGTGCCCACTGAGACGCCACTGGACCTTCTTAGGGCCAAATAATTGCCTTATTACTTCAAATAGCTGTACCACATTTCAACCACATCGGTACAGGATATTCAGGATATTTTATAAATACCTTTTTTTTATACTTCAACGCCCGTATCGCAGAAACGAAGCAACTCCGGACATATGTTCATAGGACCTTTTTTTTGTCAAATGACCTAACGAAACACCCCCTGAAGTTTCGTACCGTAGTTAGGAAACACCCTGTATGTTTCACAACTGTGATGATCATATAGGATGTAATTCGTTCTATTTACTACTACGTTGGTTTAATTAACATTGGGAACATTATAATTATTTATGGTTACTGTACAATTATTAAATATATTAGAATTATTTCGATGTGTCGAAACATATGACATTGTAATATTTTCATTTGTTGAGGTTGTATTACTATTATGTAAAATAGCGGAAGATATTCTCGATGAGGTAAGTTCTTTGTGTTTTAAGGAATTGTCAACCTAACCTTCTGCTACTGAAGACGATTGCCAGCCATCATGTCTCTTCAAATCCAATAGATCCCCGCCAGCATCGACTAAAATAGTTGCCGAAGATCTGCGAAAACAGTGTCCGGCGTAGCGATTAGGATTTTCTAGTTCAAGAAATTTTGCAATATGTTTTGGAATACTGCCTAATTTGTTTATCCCAACGGGCTGATTGGTGCATTTTCCATTTATATATTTAAAAAAACGGTAAATTTTCATTTAGTATTGTCTTGCTGTAACGGTTCAATGTCTCGTTACAACAATATATCTGAACTCATTATAATCGATTCATTTTTTATTTTATGATACTCCGTTTCGTTTTGTCAGACCTCTTCCTCGTAATTAATTCAACAAAACAATAAGGGTTCCGAGAACAACCTGTTGGATATTCTGAGAACTGTCTTCAGTTTATGAGTGATCTACTTCTTATCATAGGGAACTAATTCGCTATTTGGAGGCCGTGGGCCATAGATGGCATATGCATTCACTTATCGATCGTTCGAATTCAAAATATTCATCGATATATTGTTTTTCTGAATAGGTTTTCGATCGATGGATTTCGTAGTGGTACGAAAATAGGAATATTGTAGATGGGCAGTTGAATTTCGGCCATTGTGTTTTCAGTTGGTTGAACAGTTACGCGAATTTCTCTGAAATGATTTTCAGCCACATAGTGGGATATGATTCTGCGAATCTGATTATTTAGTTCTCTTGTTGGTGAATACCGATTTTGCTGTTGTTTGGAGAAGGAACTATCTTCCTAGGAAGGATTTATTTTCAACCGATTGAAATTCATAAATTTTGCCGATCAGTAACGAAGCATCCATTACAAGATTTTTAATTGAGGTGATGCAAACCCTCATCTAGAGGTATGTTCATTATATTTTCTGTATCCATGTGTTCGGAATGTTTGGGTACTCGCATTTTCTCATGCACTATTTGTTTTTCAGGGTTTTCGTGCACCCCTTTTTGGTTACCATCAATGATTTTCCTTGTCGCCTATGTACCTGGTGAAACTTATTCGTATGATGAGATGTCTGTTGAGGTTGGATGCTGACTATTAACCATTTACGTGACCAAGGACGTTAGTTAACAAAACTGAACATCATTTTGGAGTTATACCACCGAGTGATTAGAGTACTTAAGCTTCTTCGAGTATCTTCGTTGGATTTCTTTTCTTGGGTGGAGCCCCAAGGATCCTACAGATAAGCCTAGCATTACGAACTGATTTATTATTATTATTATTTTATATATCTAGTTATTATTCTTTACTTGGGACCTTCGTATTCCAATATAGATGGTGTGTACCACCATAAATATATCACAGGTATCCGTGTGAACCTCATATCGCATATCTGGTATACCTGATTATTATTATTTTTGTTATATGAAACTGATTCCATCAAAATCTCTATCCCTTTATATCGGTGTTGTTCATGTAACATTTTCATCATTGACCATATAAAGTTCTGCAATTGAATAATAGTAATTTCACCGAATGTTATCTTCGATTGATACTCAAGTAAAGTATTGTGTAGAAAGTTCTGTTTGATTTTTGATATATTGATACCAACAGTAAAAGTTGAGTGTACAGGATGGGTCCCAAAACATCCGGGAGTTTTCTAACTTTACTGCCAAAAGTTAGTGGTGCCCAAATATATAATTTTTTTTAATCTACTCACGACCGGCTCTCTGACTCGTAGCCGAGTATATATGTGTATACGTATATGTATATATGTACATATATATACATTTTTCTTGATTTTTGTCTCTTGCACGTGCACATTTAAGCACCCATTCCTAGGAATCTTATTTGATATTGCATTTCAACAAAAGGACGTCGCATTGCGAATAGTTTAATATTTTTTAATTCTAGAATAGAAATGGTCAGAGATCACAAAAGAACGTTGAATTTTGGTTTTTGCATTTGGAATTTTAATAATGAAGGATTTTCCTGTGTCCTCAACATCTTCATATCTCTTAGTTCCTGTTTTCGGCACTTACGCCAATTATAAAAACAGTCTTAAAATAAAAATTACTGGAGTGTGGAAAATAGTATTAGGGAACATATTTTATCTTCATATTCTGATTTTCAGGAGCCGTTTCGACAAAATCTTGAATATTTTTGGCCGTCAAAATTTTAGATTTTGTGCTCCTAAAGCTATCCGATTTCCTTTTTAAAAGCGCTATTAACTTGGAATAGGCTTCCATATATATATATATATGTTGTTTTTTATGTTTAGAGGCGATCTTAGAGGCCCATAGAGAGCTAAGTTTCATTATCGGAGAGAGAATTCACGTTATTTTTGAGTTTCCAGTCCATGAATCTACTGTAACAATTTTCGTAGCGTTCGCGGGATTTACTTGGCAGTAAATCATTCGTTGCCATTTTTGCCATTGCCATTACGTTGGGAGGAGTTAAATTTTCGTCCTCACTATCACTTGACATATTGAAAATGTAGGTATTATTTTTGAAACAGTACGTATCTTATAATTATCAACTAGAACTTATTTGTCTTTCAAAAGAGTTTGTATTATTTTGATTTTTACAGTTGCTATGACTACGCTGTTGCCCTACTTGCGGAATTATTGAATGTTCCGCTTACTTTAACGTATAAATTTCCATATATTCAAACTGTCCGTTAATGAGCTATTTACTGAGGCTGTGTGTCGTGTGTTTTTGCCTATTTTCTTACAATTATCAGGGAGGAACCATATAAGGGATATGGGTGTTCCATTTGAAATAACAAAGTAGCTTCTACTTTCTGATACAAGCGGCAACATTGTATTGATGAAAATATTTCAGGCGGATAGAGCATGTTTGATTACCACGTCCACAAATTTTCTAAATGATATGTCGTTCTCCAGATACATCTAATGTTCCATCCACCGTGTATCAAACGGCTCATGGTATGGAAGTGCAAGTCACATTCGCACTCATACATTCAATATTGTTTTATTCTGTTTTATCGTGGTCTCTATTATTGATTTTCAATTCTTATTTCATGTTTCAAAAAATGCACGTAGAATGCCCCTCCAAATTTCAGACGGGATAACTTTGAATCCATGCTAAAATTTTGGTTCAATCACTTCTCTGTGATGCGGTCTGAGCTCAATACCAATCGTTTACTGATTCGGCCGTAAAATATTGAACATGTTTTATTATCGCAAACTACTCATAATCCAATGATGACGATGAAATATTTTATCTGTGAGTATAATTTCAATTGAAATGGTGTGATTCGGAATTCATTTAGTTTACTTGATAAAAAAAGCAGTATGACAATGCACAATTCAATGAAATATCGATTGATTCCACGAAACAGTGAAAATACATAAATCACATCATTGTCGATCAATACAGCTGGATAAATGATTTTTATGTGATGATAATTTCTCAACCATCAAAATACTCCTAGAAAAAAAAATGGATGCTTGTACAACTTATGTAAGCGCGTTAGAAGTTAAACTTCATTCAGCTTTCAACATTAAACTTTCAATATTCAACTCCCAACATTCAACTTTTACCATTCAACTCCCAATATTCAACTAATTTTAAGTAGGCGCAAACAAACAATTAACGAATATCTTAAATAACTTTGAAGAAATGATCAAAACAAAATTAATAAGAATGCAACATGAAATCTCCAGCGATAAACAATAATATTCCAAAAATACGCTCTCCGCACGACCTCTCGCAAAGTCGTGTGCTCTCACCTGTGTGCCCGTTTGGGTAGCTGTCTTGCTGATATTGACGCTCGGTAATTTCCGGCGAAGGGACGCGCCTCCGCCGCGCACCCCGCTGCCATCATTTTACGCTTGACGTAATTAATTTGCTTGTTTGTTTGTTTGTTTGGCGTCGACTCGAAATAAGTTACTCACATTAGTTTAGGAGCTTAGCTATTAAGACCAGAAAGGTTCATTTTTAACCGACGAAACCAAAAAGAAGGAGGTTCTCTAGTCGACGCGTTGTTTTTTTTTATGTATGATCACGCATAACTTTTAAGAGAGATTATTTCTTCCTTGGATAGGGTGTACTTCGAAGTTGGTCCCATTTGAATTTGAACGGAGAAATCCATCCCCAAGGGTAGCAAAATGAAGGATATTGATCACTCACCCTCTGAATTCTGGTCCGTTAACCGATTCTATCAGGCATAACTTTGTAGTGGGATTTCCGATTTGGATGACTCTCCTTTTATAAGATAGGGTATACCTCATTTATTTATTTATTTATTTCAAGTTTGGGATACAAACAGGTGAAACCCATACAAGCATCCACTAATAAAAATAATGACAATAAATATTTCGGTAGTCTAAGAGGTACAGGAATAATCTAAATTGTAATCATTATAACATTATGAATTGAAAATATGTCTTACAGTTATTTTGAAAAAATTGAAAGTCATGGAGAATATATCTAGATTATTACAATATTCGTTGAAACAGTAACACATTCTGGTGATTGGAGAATTTTTTCCCAAATTCGTGTTGTAACTGGGGCTGGTAAGTAATTTTCTATTTCTAGTGTATCTTTGAGGCACATGATAAAAAATCATAGACACTGAATTAGGAGAATCATAACAATTATTTATGATTTTGTACATAAAGAGTAAATCCGTGATTATCCGTCGTTGTTCTAGCAGCTGTATATTATAAAGAGAACGAATTTCACTAATGCCATCAGTTATATAAACCTTTGTAATTTTGAAGTGGAGAAACCTTACAAATCTATTCTGAAGTTTTTCTAATCGTAATTTATGAACATTATAATGTGGGTTCCATACTACACTGGCGAAATTTAATTTGCTGTGAACAAAAGCATAATAAATGGATTTGATGGCTGCCTCATTATCAAAGTCTTTGCATGTTCTACAAAAAAATCCCAAAGCTCTAGTGCAAGAATTAAGTAGGTACTCAAAATGTGGGTTGAAGGTCATTTTTGTATCGAAGTATACACCAAGATCCCTGATTCGGTCCGTTCTTTTGACTATACTCTCGTCCAGTAAATATTGGAATTCTATAGGAATAATGCTTTTACTGAAAGATATACTCGCACATTTACTGACATTGAGTTTCATTTTGTTCCGGTTACAAAATTCAGTGAACCTATTTAGATCTTCCTGAATCTTTGAGCAGTCCCTTATTGTCAACACTTTTCTGAATATCTTCAAGTCGTCAGCATATAACAGTACCTGTGTATGTTTGAAACAGCTGTTTAGATCATTAATAAACACTGAAAATAATAAAGGACCCAGATGTGAACCCTGAGGGACTCCCGATGTTACCACAAAAGAGGCAGACCTATATCCATTTATATTCACAAGTTGACAGCGATTATAAAGATATGACGATAGCCATCTCAGGAGATTTCCCTGTATACCAATTCCAGAAAGTTTCGATATAAGGAGGTTGTGATCGACTTTATCGAACGCTTTGCTGAAATCAGTATACAGTGAATCAACCTGCGCTCGATTGTCTAAGGCATTCGAGATGTATTCGGAATATATAACCAAGTTTGTTTCGATCCCTCGTTTGGAGAAAAATCCGTGTTGGCATTCTAAGATCGATGCTTTAAGACTGTGAAACATAATGTCGTAAATGATGCTTTCAAATAATTTGCTGAATATGGATAGTTTGGAGATGCCGCGATAATTTTTCACTGAGTTTCTGGTGCCGGAGTTTTTGTATATTGGAACTGAAAGAGCAGTTTTCCAGGCATCTGGGAAAATACCAGAGTGCATGGATTTATTGAAAATAACACAGAGTGGGTAGCATAAACTGGGAGCACAGTATTTAACAAAATATGAGGGATAACCATCTATTCCGGCTCCCTTGTTTCCATCTAAAGAGTTCATCTTAGCGAGTATCATTTCCGGAGTGAATTTTATTCAGTTCAGTGAATTATTTGTGCTGAGTTGAGGAGAGAAATGATAAGTTTGTCGATGGGGCTCATATACGCTTCTAAAATAGGTAGCAAATAAATCACATATTTGTTTGCCGTTTTCAGCGGATGTGTCGTTGTAAGACATTTTATTAGGAATACTAACCTCATTGATTTGTTGAAAATATAAACAGGATGTTCATAAAATTAGATGTGGAATCATCTGCGACTGAAAGATAAACTTTAGTCACTAACCTCATTTTTGCAACCATTTATATATTTCCAGAATTTTTTGGGATATGTTTTAATTTCATTTTGAATATTGTTTGTGTACAATTTGTAGTCATTAGATATAAGATCATCATAGTTGATCATATCACAATTTGGAATGGAATAATTCACCCCTATGGAAAGTAAAATAGGGGATGATTGATTTTTCACTTGTGAACATTGGCACACATACGTCACAATAATTACATTCTATGAAAGGATGGAATTATATACAAAGTGATGAAATCAACTAACTAGAATTTTCAAAAATAATTTATATTATATAACAATAAATAGTTGAAGTAGATATTCATATTATTCAACAGTTAATAGTTGAAGTAAGCTAGGTAAGTTGGTATTTTCAACAAAAAATCAACTGAAAAGCACAAAATAAAATACACCTTCTTAGTCTTACTGATAATTGAGCTCATAAACTAATGTGAGTAACTAATTATGAGTCGGCGCCAAACAAACTAGCAATTGAATTAGGTAAAGCGTAAAATGATGGAAGCGAGATAATTGTTTGTTTGGCGCCGAATCAAAATTAGTTACTCACATTAGTTTATGAGCTCAATTATCATTAAGACTAAGGTTTATTTTATTTTTTACTTTTCAGTTCCGTATTTCGTCGGTTTAATTTTTTGTTAAAAAGTTTTTATTGTCAAAAAAAGTAGAAAACGAAAATGAAAAATCGACCTGTCCAAGCTTTACCTCCGAAGCATCAGTTCTATCGCATTTCAACTTCGCTGACTCCGCATATGGTCCGAACTTAACAGCTGTATATAGAAATAAAATTCAAAAAGTGCAGAATTCCTGTTCAAGGCTAATTAACGGTTCAAGAAGGAACCAGAGAATGTCACATAAATTAATACAGATTGGATGGTTAAATATGCATAATAGAAGAATTCATCACGAAGTCACTTTATACCACAAAATTGTTTTATTTAAAACTGCTACATATTTGCTCTATAAAATATCTTTCAGGACAGATATACATAACTCGAATCTACGATTATCCCCACCTAAATTCAAAACTGACATATTCAGGCGATCCTTTACTCACCAAATTTACCAGTTGTATAACTCCGCTCCTGAAAGTATGAAGAACCCCAGCATCACTTGCTTCAGATCTGAATATAAAAATGAACTATTCAAAAAACAAGTCTAGATATTCCTCTACCTCGCAGCCCAAAAAAAACTGATAAGTATGAAGATAATCATCCCTTTTCTCTCATTGTCTATTGTCAACCAAAAGGCTACATACTGCAATGTTCCCCTTGACACACTGTATCAGGGTTGAGTGGAAGAACATTTTCATAGTGTTTTTTCTGCAGAAAATGAACTTGGCCTTTATGATCTTGAAGGACTGATAAAAATTATTATTTTTATTATTAT
Source organism: Gonioctena quinquepunctata (assembly GCA_018342105.1). Lineage (NCBI taxonomy): Eukaryota > Metazoa > Arthropoda > Insecta > Coleoptera > Chrysomelidae > Gonioctena > Gonioctena quinquepunctata. The sequence goes on along the minus strand of JAFIRS010003052.1, from coordinate 149,965 downwards.
ATTATTTTAAAAAATGTGTTTTTTTTCTCACTATTACAGTATAACAACCTCTATGTATATTACTTGAAAATAATAAAGACCTTTATTATTATCATTAATAATTATTTGATCGAGCATTTCTAGACTTTATGAACGCACTGTATATATAAATATATATATATATATATATATATATATATCTATATATATAGAGGATTGCATTTGGCAGGTTTTGCAGTCACTTATTAAAAAAAAATATATTTATTCTGTTCAAGTTTTCGAGATTTATTTTCTCTTCTTCACGATCTCTGAATTAACAATGACATTGATTAGTACCATGACAGAAATAGAATTGTCATAGTACTAATCTGTCATGGTACTAATTAATGTCGTTGTTAATTCAGAGATCGTGAAGAAGAGATAATAAATCTCGAAAGCTTGAACAGCTCTAAAAAAATCTCATATATATATATATATAAAATCGGAGTAATATAATAAATGCAGTCAATAGGGCTGAAGTAAAGTGAATTCTTGTTTCTGTTCAAGTTTTCGAGTCTTTATTGGCTCTTCTTCAGGAACTCTACAATTGTTATATTACAGTACAATTGATAATGAACAAAAAATTTTTTTTTTCTTTCGAAAATTGAGGTTAAAAGAAAGCATTGCTATTCACAAACATGTAGCACTAATGTAGCAAACATTCAATTTCAGTACGGTAACTATACATTGTTAAAAAAGGGAAAACATGAGTTTTCTTTGTAAAATAATCATTTGATATGAGAAACAAACTTTTTTATTAAAACTTAACCACTAAAAGTCATAAATGTGCGGGAATGGCATAAAATGATGGAACAAGTGAATGATACAATGCTGCCAACTGTTATGTGGGTTGACAGAATTGGGAAAACAGGTGTACCAATGTGAAAAGTCAAAATTCTGAGGAATTCTGTAAAATGTCAGAATGTTTTGTAGGAATGCTTAATAGATAAGAGACAATTATACTCAGACTGTCAATATCAGTTTTGGAATTTATAGACTCAGGTTCATTGAATATACAAGTCATTTCTAAGAATGTGCGTTTTTTTAAGTTGGATTCATGCTCCAATATGGTCACATTTTCATAATCAGGCTTGTGATCTTTTGAAAAAGTTCTTTCAGCTAAAGTGCAAGTTTTTTTGAGGTTTCTAATATCACTTTTATGTGAGCAAAGGCGGTCTTTAAGTTTTCTTTTCTCTTGACCAATATATTTTTTATCATGGGATGCAATAAACTACGTTAGATCGTTCTAAAGGAGGATCTTTATCCTTGAGTTTTGAAAATATTTTGTTTAGAGTTAATGTGTTTTTGTGAGCTTCTATAAAATTGACTTTTAATGGTTAAGTTTTAATAAAAAAGTTTCTCATATCAAATGATTATTTCACAAAGAACACTCATGTTCTCCCTTTTATAACCATGTATAGTTACCGTACTGAAATTGAATGTTTTCCTACATTAGTGCTACATGTTTGTGAAAAGCAATGCTTTCTTTTAACCTCAATTTTTGTAAGTTGAAAAAAATAATTTTTGTTCATTATCAATTGTACTGTACTATAATAATTATAGAGTTCCTGAAGAAGAGCCAAGACTCGAAAGCTTGAACAGAAACAAGAGTTCACTTTACTTTAGCCCTACCGAATATTACTCCGATTTTTCCTTAACTTAGACAGTCGTCTAACCTTCAGAAATCTATATATATATATATATATATATATATATATATATATATATATATATATATATACAAAAAGCTCGACAAGTTAAACAAGAGTTTTACTTTATCAGGCCAATATATTATATAACTGCAACCCCAAGGATAATCTTCAGTTACTGAAAATTCTCCAAATTCACCTTTTTGTGCCAATTAATCCAGTCAAGATACTACCTTTCTCTATATATATATATATATATATATATATAAATAAATTCAGAAATAAATATATACAGGGTGGCCCACCACATTCGCCTCGGTATTTCTACGAGAAATGAAGAGAGTTAGGGAAAAACTTTTAGCACAGTTATATGTGGGTCCATGAGGAGCATAAAAACTTTTAGCACAGTTATATGTGGGTCCATGAGGAGCATATTCCAAAATTATTTTGAAATATATAGGGTGATCCCCAAAAAAAATTTTTTTATATTTTTAGATACTATAGACAAAATAAAGGTGAGTTACTATTATATTTCCCATACTTAAAACTGACCGTTTCTGAGAAATTTTGAGAAATTTAAAAATACAGACTATAATTTGAAAATTATTTTCACCCTGTAACGTGTAACGAGCTGCTCGTGATTGAATGTACTTCTTAGCCCAAAGGTTAAAGTTAACTACTACATGAAATTTTTAATGCAATATTATACAGAGTGGCGAAAAAAACTTCCTCAAAATTTGGACACACATTTAATTAAATAACTTCTTAAAGTTGAAAGGAACACCCCGTATTTAATGCCGTAATTTGACGCAGATTCCCTTCAAAACTATATCAGGGTTCCCTATACCTATCTCTTCTGCTTTTACACAAAAGGCGTTTTTATATTTTACTTATGAGTAATTTTTTTATCTTAAAAATGAAACACACTGTATTGTAATGAAAAGCTTTAAAAGCATTTTTGAAGACATTTTATCGAAAAATTAAGAAATAGTTTATCATTTTAATAAATGCTCAAATCATATCAATTCGTTCTTCCTGGGGATAAGTTCTCATTTTACAATATTTCAAAAAGACAATAATTTTAAACTAGTTAAAACAATGATAATGGTTTGATTAACAAGTTGTGTCACTGTCAAATACTTTTTGTTTCATAATAATAATTAACGGCATCTAGGCCAGAGCCTACTATTATTAAAAAAATAGTATAATAGGTTTTATAGGAAATCGTAAATGTATGTTTTTATTGACCCCATATTGTAATTTTGGTATTTATTTCAATGAGAAACAAGCGAATTTAACATATTTCGCCTCAATAATTAAGACACGTGCATCTTCTTATTTTGAATAATGCTTTAATATTTCAGAAATGGCAATAAATTTGAGTTTTTACATTTGCCTGCATTTTACTTTAAATACACCGTATTTTCAAAAATTTAAACTTCTGCTTCTAGCGAATCTGCGTATTCCTTAATAAAAAGCTTTTTAAAACGCTTTTTAAGCTTTTCATTACAATACAGTGTGTTTCATTTTTAAGATAAAAAAATTACTCATAAGTAAAATATAAAAACGCCTTTTGTGTAAAAAGCAGAAGCGATAGGTATAGGGAACCCTAATATAGTTTTGAAGGGAATTTAATTCTGCGTCAAATTAAGCCACTAAATACGGGGTGTTCCATTCAACTTTAAGAAGTTATTTAATTAAATGTGTCCAAATTTTGAGGCAATTTTTTTCGCCACTGTATAATATTGCATTAAAAATTTCATGTAGTAGTTAACTTTAACCTTTGAGCTAAGCAGAACATTTGATCACGAGCAGCTCGTTACACGTTACAGGGTGAAAACAATTTTCAAATTATGGTCTGTATTTTTAAATTTCTCAAAATTTCTCAGAAACGGTCAGTTTTAAGTATGGGAAATATGATAGTAACTCACCTTTATTTTGTCTATAGTATCAAAAATAAAAAATATAGGGTGTTCCATAAGAAAAAATATAACTTTGTATGTAATTTTTGGGGATCACCCTATATATTTCAAAATAATTTTGGAATATGTCTCATGGACCCACATATGACTGTGCTAAATGTTTTCCCCTAACTCTCTTCATTTCTCGTAGAGATACCGAGGCGAATGTTGTGGGCCACCCTGTATATATATATATATATATATATATATATATATATATATATATATATATATATATCCAATTGTCATATTTTCTATAACTCAACAATATGGTATTTGGACTTGTTCTGCTTGTACTCCCATCTTACAAAATCAATAAATGAATCGATGAATAAACTCATATTGATAAATGAATATATGCCAAATTATGACGATCAATATGTATGTATTTACCTGCTGTACTGATATTGTCTCTATTTTATATTATTTTATTATTCATATCTATTTTATATCATTTTATTGGTAAATATATTATTATTATAGCCATCATAACACTCATTGGGAATCGTTTTCAGGTTTCCATCCAATAAATATAATTAACAATTAATCATTTTTCTAGGATGAACTCGATCCTCTCCGGCACCTCTGCTACCCTGGCACAGACGTCTTCATGTTGTGCTTCTCGATAGTCAAACCCAACTCGTTTTTCTCTGCGTGTAGCAGATGGGCTGATGAACTGACAAGGCTAGGAGCCACAGTGGTGCTGGTCGGTACCCAAGCAGATCTCAAAAATAACAGGGAAGTCATCAACAGATTGAGACAGGTCGGCCAACGACCCATCTCACCTTCCGAAGCCAAAGGACTGGCCGAGAGACTCAATGCTCCGTATATAGAGACCTCGGCTCTAGCGTGCACCCACCTCAAAGAAGCCTTCGACATGGCGATAGTGATTGCTTTGAAGAGACAAAAGAAGCCCAGGAAAGTGTGGAAGAAACTGATGTGTTGTGTTCGATGAACGGTTCGATCTTGACTACCCAATGGACTTTTGTAATGTAGTGAGGTTCACTATTTGTCACGTGAGGGTCGTTGGAGAGTTGATTATTTTCAGTGTTTGCTTGCGTGGCAAGTGGTAACTTCAGACGGTTGTTCTGTGATATTTATTCATATTTAATTTTTTACGTGGATCTTTATTATAGTAAGGTATGGTGGAGCAACCTAGTGTTAGGAATTTTTTTTTTCGATATAATATTATGTACTCCGAATTTGAGGAAATGATAGATAGACCAATCAATAGAGATTTTTTCGTGACAGAAATACTACCGGAAACCGAGTGTGCCATCATACGGGAGACGCTTCGTAGTTATAGATAGATAGATAGATAGATAGATATTTATTTATTTGTTTGGTCGCTTATGAATCTATAACTCCCGGCACAACCTACGTCGCACATCCAGAGGAATTATTTTTTACTTTTCAACGCATTTGAATAAAAGATTGTCTTCAAAAAGTTTTTTTTTATTAATTATTTTATTTTGTGCTTTTCAGTAAGTACGCCTTAATCTATGCATTTTTGTTAAAGCATTGCCATTATGAAGCTCTTTTCCTGTGAGTTCTGAGCTATCTAGTTCTCCAATGAGGAGATAAAGATTAACTCGTACACCATCCTGGAGCTGCCATCTTCAATTTATGAATTGTGACAAACAATCAATGATCTTCGACTAAATTCATAATATCCGACCCCAAAAAACCCGACATACCAATTTTGAACAGAAACGGTCCAATTATCAGAAAACTTGTCCACCATATTGGAGCCGCCATCTTAAATTCATGAATTTTGACAAACTATTTTATGATCTCCGAGACCGAAAACCCCTACATACCAATTTTGAATCGAATCGAACCATAATCACAAAACACGTCCGCCATCTTGGAGTCGCCCTCTCGAATTTATGAATTTTGATAAAAAATTCATAATCTGCGACTTCGAAAATCCCAACATACCAATTTTGAATCAAATCGGACCATAATTAAAAATCTCGTCCGCCATCTTGAAGCCGCCATTTTGTTTTTTCCTCTAACAAAAATTCCATAATCCATTGTCACCGGGATCAGATAGATAGATAGATAGATAGATAGATATTTATTTGCCATCAAAGTGTTACAGGGAACACAAGGTTTTGTCATTAAAACTAAAAAATCTATAAACTATAACACAAAAATCTAATATTAAAAAAGACAGAAAATATTTTTCCTTGATTTAAAAAAATAAGGAAAAGAGAAAAAAAAAAAGACAGAATAAATTTTTCCTGATCAACAGACAGACAAGCAGACAGACATTTTTAACATATAGTATTAGGCACTACACAATTTACTCGGAGACGATTGCTATGCATCAAAAAATCCCTTCAGGTTATAAAAACTATTTTCGACTAAAAATATTTGTATTTTCTTCTTGAAAATATTGATAGTTTCAGCTGATCTGATTTTTAGCGGCAGTTTATTATAAATTAAGCTTCCTGCACAGTAAGGTGACTTTTTGAATGTATTGGTACTGAAGTTTGAAATGTGGATTTCTTGTGCTTTCCTGGTCTGATATCTATGCACATCTTGATTAAGCGTCAATTTATTTTTATTATTATGAATGAAGCAGCAAATTTTCAAAAATATATATTCCGGTCACAGTAAGTATTCTCTGTTTTTTGGAAATCTATCTACAATATTCTCTGTATTGCAAATTATATATGATTCTTATGATCCTTTTTTGTAGTACAAAACTCTGTCAATATCAGTAGATTGGCCCCATATTATTATGTTATAACTCAAGATTGAGTAGACAAGTGAATAATAACACGTTTCAACTCACTTTGATTAATTTATTTCTTCAATTGTAGAATGGCAAACGTATTTTTTGCAAGTTTGGAGCATAATGAGTCTACTTCTCGATGGAACGTTAGGTTACTATCGATGGTTGTTCCAAGAAATTTTACACGATCGCTGGTTTCAATATGGCTTATATTTGGCAGAATATTTGTCTTACTCAGTGTTTTTTTACATTCATGATCAAAGAATTTTTATGACACCACGATTTGAATTGCTTGATTACTATATCTGATTTAGTCTCTAGTTCTGCTAACTTATTGGTGTGAATGATTATTGATGTATCATCAGCATACATGTAAATATTTCCAGAAGTTACAAATTGTGGTAAGTCATTGATAAAGATAAGGAACAGTAGAGGACCAAGTATTGAACCTTGCCCTACCCCGACATTCAATTCCATTTCTTCGGAAGTCTCTGAAACTATATTCACTGCGATTCGCCTATTTTGTAGATATGAAGCAATCCATTCTAGTGGTTTACCTCTTATTCCTAATTTATTCACTTTTTCTTCAAGGAAATTTGGATTAACAGTATCGAAGGCAGCAGTTGAGTCGAAAAATAAGCCTGCAACTTTTTTCCTTCGTCCAGACAAGAATATACTTGAAAGATAAGTGCCATGTGAAGTGGAATGAATAGAAAAATCGAATTAAACGGTTTTCTTCACATAAAGGATTCAATATAAAATTGAACCAGAAAATGGTAGATCTCAGGTGAAAAACAACTACTTCCTAAATACAGCGAACTTGAATGATTTCCCTGATAAGTCGATGCATACTTCCATAATATCAATGGCATTAGCAATGTTTTTTCTGACTACTCGATTAGTAATGCGTGTCACTAAGAATCGCTAAGTCAGCTATGAAACCTCATCATCGGAGTAGTCAACCGCCGAAAGATAAACTTAACTGGCGGTACCAGTGACAGAAAGAAACGACTTCCGGAAATAGTAGCTTTCCGCGTACCATAGGTGTTACAAAGCTCGATGATTTGGTTTGTTTGTTAGTCAGTTGTTCTCACTTCAGCCAGAGTTCTTTGGACCTTTGGCTGATTGACTACTCCGTACTGATGAGGGCCAAGAAGCCGAAACCGGTATGCGGATTGTTAGGTGAACACGACATAAATTAAACATAATCGAGCTTATCAGAAAGAAACATTTGCATTCAATGTCCATTGATATTATATGGAAGTATGCATGGATTTTCAGGTGAATATCATTCAACGTTCTGCGTGGTATTGGCCAGGAAAGTAGTTGTTTTCACCTGAGATCTACCATTTTCTGGTTCAATTATATTGAATCCTTTATGTGAATGAACCTTTATTCGATTTCTATTCATTCCATTACATGCATATCTTCACTTTATGCTAGACGGGCTTGCCACTCTACTGAGAAGGAATCTTTTATTTAGAAACCTATCGAGGTGGGATATTTTCGGAGTGTTTCTTTCTGTCACTAGGTACCGCCAGTTAAAGTTTATCTTTTCCGGCGTACCTATAGGTGTTACAAGCTCGATGATGGTTTGTTTACGTTGTGTCTCACTTCAGCCAGAGTTCTTTGGACCTTTGGCTGGTTGACTACTCCGTACTGATGAGGGCCAAGAAGCCTGAAACCGGTATGCGGATTGTTAGGTGAACACGACATAAATTAAACTCAATCAAGCTTATCAGAAAGGAACATTTGCATTCAATGTCCATTGATATTATATGGAAGTATGCATGGATTTTCAGGTGAATATCATTCAACGTTCTGCGTGGTATTGGCCAGGAAAGTAGTTGTTTTTCACCTGAGATCTACCATTTTCTGGTTCAATTTTATATTGAATCCTTTATGTGAAGAAAACCGTTTAATTCGATTTTTCTATTCATTCCACTTCACATGGCACTTATCTTTCACTTTATGCTAGACGGGCTTGCCACTCCTACTGAGAAGGAATCTTTTATTTAGAAACCTATCGAGGTGGGATATTTTTGGAGTGTTTCTTTCTGTCACGAGGTACCGCCAGTTAAAGTTTATCTTTTCCGGCGTACCTATAGGTGTTACAAGCTCGATGATGGTTTGTTTACGTTGTGTCTCACTTCAGCCAGAGTTCTTTGGACCTTTGGCTGGTTGACTACTCCGTACTGATGAGGGCCAAGAAGCCTGAAACCGGTATGCGGATTGTTAGGTGGACACGACATAAATTAAACTCAATCAAGCTTATCAGAAGGAACATTTGCATTCAATGTCCATTGATATTATATGGAAGTATGCATGGATTTTCAGGTGAATATCATTCAACGTTCTGCGTGGTATTGGCCAGGAAAGTAGTTGTTTTTCACCTGAGATCTACCATTTTCTGGTTCAATTTTATATTGAATCCTTTATGTGAAGAAAACCGTTTAATTCGATTTTTCTATTCATTCCACTTCACATGGCACTTATCTTTCACTTTATGCTAGACGGGCTTGCCACTCCTACTGAGAAGGAATCTTTTATTTAGAAACCTATCGAGGTGGGATATTTTCGGAGTGTTTCTTTCTGTCACTAGGTACCGCCAGTTAAAGTTTATCTTTTCCGGCGTACCTATAGGTGTTACAAGCTCGATGATGGTTTGTTTACGTTGTGTCCCACTTCAGCCAGAGTTCTTTGGACCTTTGGCTGGTTGACTACTCCGTACTGATGAGGGCCAAGAAGCCTGAAACCGGTATGCGGATTGTTAGGTGAACACGACATAAATTAAACTCAATCAAGCTTATCAGAAAGGAACATTTGCATTCAATGTCCATTGATATTATATGGAAGTATGCATGGATTTTCAGGTGAATATCATTCAACGTTCTGCGTGGTATTTGCCAGGAAATTAGTTGTTTTTTCACCTGAGATCTACCATTTTCTGGTTCAATTTCATATTGAATCCTTTATGTGAAGAAAACCGTTTAATTCGATTTTTTCTATTTTTCTAAGAAAATACTTGTTGTGTGAATTCTAGCGTCGCTAATTCAGTGGACTTTTCTGACCTATAACCATATTGGCAGTTTGTAAATATACTATGTTCTTCCATGAAAGAATAGATTCTAGTTGCGGAAGACTTCTCAGCAATTTTTGATAAACAGCTCAATAGTACAATAGGTCTATAATTTTCAATACTATATTGATCTCCTTTTTTATAAAGTGGAATCACTTTTCCCAATTTGAGAGAATCAGGGAATTGCCCAAGTTCAAAAGAGTGATTGATTAAGGTCGCAATAGGTTGAGATATAATAGTTTCACATATCCTGTTATGTGCCCGACTCCCAACTGTCATTGCTTATTTTGTTATTAACCGACGAAATCAAAAAGGAGGAGGTTCTCTAGTCGACGCGTAATTTTTTTTTATGTATGACCGCGCATAACTTTTCACAGAGTGGTTCGATTTCGATGATTCTTTTTTCATTGGATAGGGTGTACTTCGAAGTTGGTCCCATTCGAATTTGAAAGAAAAACCCCTCCTAAGGGTAGCAAAATGGAGGCTTTCGATCGTTCACCTCTGAATTTTGGTTCGTTAACCGATTCTATCAGGCATATTCATTGAAATCCATGTTCCATAATTTCTGGCAATTTTGTGAGTTTCCCCAGGACCAAACATGAACATATTGATGGTATTGAGAGATTAGATTACCAAAATATTTCCCAATTGAAACTTCATTAGTTCCCAAAGATGAGAATACGATGACAATAAAATCAAACCAAACTCAAAAGTTCCGTTCCCAGGTAAAAAAAAAATCGATGTGTCCTAATCTTCCCAAATTTTATCTGTAATGATAGAGTTCAATTACTTTGTTCTTTCCGAGGAACTTTGTATTGAAAGTTCAAATTCATTGTTTGATTGAAATAATACTATCGCAAAGAATGATTGTACTCATACAAAATTTTCCACTTTTTCAATAGTTGTTAAATAAGTATTTGAAATTTAAAAATAGAAAAATTTGATTTAATTATGCCCGTGCTGACCAAATTTTGAATTTTGAATTTCTGATTCATTCGTTTTTTATGCCATACAAGGGATAAACGTTGCATTTCCCAGATTTGAAATCCCCGTGGAAAATCTATTTGGAACTTTCCAAACTTGTTCAGTTCCAATGGCTTTCCAGTAAGTCATAGTGTGGAGTAGAGTTTGTTGACTACATTACATATTTCACGAATACATCTGTAGCAGGTCTATATATGAAAGTTACAACTAGTATCAACGAGTTAACATTAGAATTGAAAAGAGAAAACTCAATCCAATCTCAATAAAATGAATTGAAACACGTTGTCCGATTTCGATGTTTTTTTTTATTAGATAGTGTATACCTCATAGTTGATCATATTTCAGTTGTGTGGTGTCCCTTTTATCAATGTCATATAGATCGAATAGAAGCAATTCAAAGACGATTTCTAAAACTGCCAAGACTAACAACAATAGGCACAACTCACTCTGAATTACTACAAAAACATAACTTTTTCAGTCTCGAAAGACGGCGTCAGTATTATAGTGTAGTAGTAACCTATAAAATTATTGAAAGTATTGCTGACTGCCCAACATTATCGGAAAGAGATCATAAGGTCGTGGGTTCGACTCCCACTTGAGGATGCTTTTTTTCTTTAATTTAATAATTTGTCCACTATGTCATAAAATTCCCTTCTTTCATGTATTTCTTTCGGACACAATATTTCCACTTTGACATTATATATTTTGCTAAATCTTATCAGTGGTTAGAGATCATCTTCCTTAATCTGCTATTGAAATCGTCAATTGAAGATGATGTTAGAGTGACAGGTAACGCAACTCGACGGCCATTGATAAGTACGTTTGATCTTCGATTCATTTCTAATATGAACATTAAATTATGGAAGGAAAGGATTCACGAGTGTGTGTCGATTCCTATGTCCTCGAATGGCTCAGTTGGTTAGAGCGTATGGCTGGAGATCATAAGGTCGTGGGTTCGATTTTTTTCTTTAATTTAATAATTTGTCCACTATGCCACAAAATTACCTCCTCTCATTATTGGAAAAGTTTAATATTTGCGTTCCCAGAATCTCTTCCAGACACCAGAGTACTTTTTATATGAATACATCTCGCACAAATGTTCTGGAAAATTATCAGCTCCATAACATGTGTAAAGTGACAAATTCTATTAGCGATGATCTAGATGTATTTAGTAGCAAGTTGTCAGATATAGAATCCCGCTTCCTACAATAATCATTTTGTTACTTCTTATGAAATATAAAATGTGTATGTGCTTATTATTCATATAAAAATCTGTGATGTATTCATTATATTCTGTTAATTTCTGCTCTGTAATTGGGCTTTGTCCTGTAGAGTATTGTATTACAAATAAATAAATAAATAAATAAATCACCCCCATGGGGAATGATTGATTTTTCACTTCTGAACATTGGCACACATATGTAGACAAATTGTCATTATTTTTGTTCTTTTACATCCGTCACAATAATTACATTCTATGGAAGGAGGGAGTTATATACAAAGTGATGGAATAAACTAACCAGAACTATCAAAATTAATTTATATTATACAACAATAAATAATTAAAGTAGATAATCATATTATTTAACTGTTGATAGTTGAAGTAAGGTGGGTAAATAAGTATTTTGGAAGTAATCAAAAATTAAATAGGTAATAATTAATAGATTTCAGCCACAAAAAATTTAAAAATAACAACTTTTTAACGAAAAATTAAACCGACGAAAAACGGAACATAAAAGCAAAAAATAAAATGAACCCTCTGTCTTAATATCTAAGCTCCTAAACCAATGTAAATAACTAATTTTGAGCCGGCGCCAAACAAACAATCAACGAAGATCATTGAATTACTTAAAAAAAAATATCAAAATGTCACCGCGCATCTCGATGCCATCATTTTACGCGTCTCCTAACTAATTTGCTTGTTTGTTTGGCACCGACTCAAAATTAGTTACTTACATTAGTTTAGGAGGTGAGTTATTAAGACTAAGAAAGTTTATTTTATTTTTTGCATCTCAGTTCCGTTTTTTGTCGGTTTAATTTTATGTTAAAAAGTTTTTATAAACATTTTAAAGCATGTTTTTTTATCTTTCATCGTTTTTGACTTGTAACTTGAAAATGAATGTAGTAATCTCGATATTTTCAATGGACGAATTGTCGGATTATTAGTAACGGAAAAAACCAGAAAAAATCTTTTTAATTCATAACTCTGCCATTTTTCAAGTTCTGATGCAGGCTCTCCACGACATAGTAGTGATTGATGTGTACTTTATGTGTGAAAAAGTCAGGCACTGTTGGATTATTAGTTTTGGCATAATTGCTATTTGATTTTTTTTATGCACTTTATTGCAGCAGACCTGGGTGCGTCATAGGTGGTCCGATTTCAAAATTTTTGAAAGATTTTGAGAGTTTGTTTTAATGTACGTACGTTTCCCCGCGTCTGCTGCTCTATCCCCACTACTCAACCGGTTTCACGCACTCGCCCATTTTCGGTCATGTTTGCAAGTATTTTCCACCTATTGTGCAGCATTTTAACGCAAAATGAGAATATACGTTTTGTAGTACTATACTTCTTCTATCGAAATATTTTTGAAAAATTTGAATTGGACCACTTAAGGGTCTACTGCAATAAAGTGCATTGAAAAATTGAGATTGCAATTATGCCAACACTAATAATACGACAGCGCCTGCGTTTTTCACTCATAAAGTACATATCAATCACTACTATGTCGTGAAAAGCCCTCAATAAAACTAAAAAAGTGGCGAAGTTACGAATTAAAAAAAAGGCTGATTTTTTTCGGTTTTTCTTGTTGTTTTCCGTTACCAATAATCCGATCGAGTTGCGTTGGGGCTCATTTTTTTGCATTATAATTCTCTTCATTTGAGATTATCGAAATTGCTTCATTGGTTTTCAAGTTACAAGTCAAAAACGATAAAAAATTAAAAAAGCTTTTAAATGTTTATAACAAAATGAGCAATGACAGTTGGGAGTAGGAAACATAACAGGATATAACTACAAACCGTCTTCCGTATGAAGTCACAGTCAGTTTCCTGGTAGTATTTTTGTCACAGAATTAATAGATCAGAAAATCTTTATTGATTGATTGACATACATGGAAATGAATGTATGGAATAATAATAATAGATGTGTTGTTATCGATGGATATTGATGACATTCTTGATATTCTGATAATATGTCAATATTTTAAGGTTATTCAGCTTTCTGAAGTTACTCCAAATAAAAGTAGAAGTATGCAAATAATAATCCACTAGTTAATCCAGAAATAACTATAATATTTTGTTATACAAATTTTTAAGAATCACCTTGTACATATAGAGAAACCATCGCGATCTCAGGAACTCATTCTGAACTAGGGATTCAGCGGATAGGTAAAGTTGTATACTTCAATAAAAGTTTTTTCTAAAACCTAGTTCACCTTTTTTATTTGACCTTGCTGAAAAAAATCAAATGGAACTTTTCATTCCCCATATTTACCAGACATACTGAAGTAACATTATCTGAAAAACATAAATTATTGTGAATTGATGCGACCTCTACTTGATGGAACTCCATATCCTTAAAAACAATTCACCACATGATGGTTCATGTTGAATAGGCAGAGCAGGTAGAAGAATGATATTTAGGATATCCCATAAGTGATGGTATATTCATTACCTGTTTAATCATTAATACAAGAAAAGAAAAATATTTTAATTCATCTGGTCATTAAGTAAATATCCGGACTTTATGTATTTACTGATTTCGAAACTTTCTTGAAGGTCGAGTATAAAATTTTGTTTTCTACATGTGATATTTCAAACTTGTTAACTAAAAAATGTTTTTCAGTCAAAAGGTGAGTAGCAGAAGTAGAATTTGTTTTATCATTGTCGAAACATTTTCTATGTGCGGATATTCGCTCTTTTGTTTGGCCTACGTGCACAAATAATTTATATATTTTTTTAAGATTTAGGTTTTTCGGTTTCATTTTCATTGATCTCAATAAATTTACCCAAATCATTATCAGTTTTGTATGCAATATTGATGTTATTTTTGCCGTAGGTTTGTCGTAATACGTAATAACTTCGAAATTACGTTTTTCATTATATTTTTCAGGAAGAAACACTCCTTGGAGATATGTTTAATGAAGTTTTTTCGAAGGAAGTGGTAATATTGATCCATTTCGCAATAAACATTTGCAGAGTACCTTGTAGGACTTTGCACGATGAAATTCAACGTCCGTCGAGGCATTAGCCAGGGAAGTAGTTGTTTTTTTATGGATATGCCCCCAACATACACCCATTGTATAGGTTTTTGAGGTCAGATGTCTTAAGAAATAAGACATTTTTCATTTTTAATGATGAAATATCGTGATTGTTGAGTCAATATCATCTCCACCTGAAGAAGTTATTTTATAGCGAAACATGTATCGTGGTCTTGTAAACCCAATTCAGTAAAAATGATGTAGTGAAATGTAGATTGGTCGATTGCCAATATTATCCCAATCGCAATATTTGAAAAGCCTCAAATGTCAGACGAAGAATAATGTCCTCTGTGCTCACTCCATTTCCTGTATCTATTATTCATTTGTCATACGTTTCATGATCTGAAAACAACATTCAACCATATAGATATTTTGATTTCAAATTATATAATTATACTATTATTAACCACCATGCTCAAGTTGAGAATGCATCGTGCAAGTTTTCAGTATTATTCAAACTACTTATCTCTGTTCTTATTTTATTCGAAATAAGTAGATGATATTCATATAACCCACCAACTTCATATTTCTCAAATACGACGAATAATTTTCCGCCTAAAACCACATTCATCCATGCATCTCTTCATTAGGTGGATTCAGAAAGTGGAAAAATCTACTGAAATATCTATTTACCATGTAATTACCTAGAGTGACGCAAGTGTGACAAATATGTTTAACTAACA
This sequence comes from Gonioctena quinquepunctata, assembly GCA_018342105.1. Lineage (NCBI taxonomy): Eukaryota > Metazoa > Arthropoda > Insecta > Coleoptera > Chrysomelidae > Gonioctena > Gonioctena quinquepunctata. The sequence goes on along the minus strand of JAFIRS010003052.1, from coordinate 134,589 downwards.
AATATGATGGTTACGAATGAGTAATTTTTCCAGTTTGGTGTCATTTGAACTACAGTATTCTTGGTCTGGTCTCCCACTATTCGCATTTTTTTACAGATAATCAAATAGGTGAACTCTCAGGTTTTTCCAACCTTAGGCCAAAAAAATTCAAACGAAATCTTTTTCAATTGGATCATGTAATCAAAAAACGGTAATGGTAGATTTAAGTATTTTTGTTACTTTCTCCACGTTTTTCCGAATTCCTTCTTAGGAAGTGTTTCTTTCCAAAACGGTCGGACATCATTTTTTAATTTGAACATTGACTGAATTATTTTGATAGATTTGGTATAAACAATGGTAAATACCTATTTTATAGCAAGTATCGTCTATATTCGCGATTATATACCTCAAAATGAATTCAGCTAATCAAATGCATGTATCTAACCAATCAAATCCCAATATCAGCAAATATTCAGCATATTGCTAGTATATCCGTGAAAATACACGCGATAAAACAAGTAGGCATTTACCATTCTTCATATCAAAGCTATCAAAATAATTCAATCACTCTCAGATGAAGTCACTGTCAAATTAAAAACCGATGTCCGACCGTTTTGGTAACACTCCCTTAGAAGAAATTCATTTATAAAATTTTTATTAAATAATATATATATATATATATATATATAATCTGGTCATATACCACTCGTGATATACAGTGTGGAATAGCCAAATGGAATGAATTCATTATTTCAATTGTTGTGCATATTTATAAAAAATCCCGAAATATGTCAATTTTAGATTTTGAAATGACATCCTGCAATGACAAAATTGCAACCCCCTTCGAGTGACAGATACAACTCCCAAATTTTTGAATGGGGAGTATGGGCATGTGATACATCATTTAAAAGGTTTTTTATTCTCTTGTCAAAAATGTATTTTTTTTTTCGAATTTGTTTCAAAAATTCATCAGTTCAGTTCCTAATGATGTAAAAAACAAAAAATAACATGAATGTCAACGTAGAAAGTGATCAAACTACTCGCCTCGAACGTCTTGGCAACATGCTAATCTTTAATAAAACTGTCTTCTAACGTTATGGAACATCTGTGGTGTGACCGACCTAATCACAAGCGTTATTCTTCTTCTTAAGTCAACTAAATCTAATGTATACCATATTCTTCACATATCCTCATATGGAATCCAATGGCGTAAGATCAGGCGATCGTGCTGGCCATTCAATCCATCCTCGCCTCCCCATCCACCGATTTGGAAATATTCGGTGTAGGTACTGCGGTGCTCCATCTTGCTGAAACCATATCATATTTGCTGGAACTTGTGGATTTGCTGGATCAGGATTTAAGTTTTCCCAAGTGGACACAACGTTATTTTGGGGCATTGCTAAATAAAAACGGGCCGATGACATGGTTTCCAACTATCCCCGCTCAAACATGAACTTTTTGAGGGTATCTTATTGTACGGTCTGTTATAATAAGATCTCAGAAATCCCAAGGACCGTTTATCACTAGAGTGCCAAGGAGTTTATGAAATACCATGTGGAAATTATCATAGGAAATTATATAGGCCAAACAAACAGAAGAAGAATCAACATCCGCAAAGAAAAATACAAGATTTCTATACGAAACAAGGAGACCACTTCGTCACTATTTCAACATGTACTAACAACAGGACACATCATAAACTTTAATGACACTCGGACATTGGCAAGTGATGAGAACTTCCACCCAAGAACAACGAGAGAAGCCATCGAAATCGAAAAACGACCACATAATATGAACACCCAGCAACACCCATGGCGACCAGGCAACAGCGACCTCTTCCGGCCCCATACAAAGCAGAACACGAAGAAAGGATACCGATCGTGACGATCGTGCGCAATTAAGAAACACCGGTGGCCATCTGGCAACAATGCATCCTCCAACAACGACGTCTTCCGGCTCCACACGCAAATGGCACAAACGAAGAAAACCGATCGTGACGACTAACCATCATAACAAATTGAGGAGCACAACACGAAAACATCAGTTGAGTTCGAAACAATCCAATGAACGAGACATCACCTGAAGATGGCAAATGTGAATTTGCCGAAACGTTGTGAAATCGGAAAATCTACACGTATATATATATATATATATATATATATATATATATATATATATATATATATATATACAGTGTGACCCATTTAAAATGGAACCACCCCTGTGAAATACGCATTTTTCAGTCAATCTCAAAAATATTATTTTCTAATATTGATCATCAAAAACTGTATCTTTACACAAATTTTCATAACTTTATTTCCATTTCCAAGCCACTCTATGGTTTTTTTTCTTTGTCAAAAACAGCAAAAGTTCATTAGGCTTTTTTTTCCAAATTTGACTACACCACTGGATTTGTAGTCGTTATAAATGAAAACCATCAATATTTCATAAAAAAATATCGGTTAACAACGAAGTTACAACAACTTTAATTTTGGAAACAAAGTATTTGATTATAATTTTTATTTAGATTGCAGACATATTTGAAAGATGGCAACACTGCCGATACAAAGTAGAGCACAAGTGAATTTGTACAGTGAAAATCCAAAGTCAATAGCTCATTCCGTTCAACAGTTATAACTACTGAAAGTGTGAGCGATTTGTGGTGTACTAAATCACAGCCTACTATTGATTTAGTACAATACCTCTGCCCAATGTATTAGTTCAGCTTTCCTCAAATTATTCATACCTTCTCTGAAAGCTTGTTTCAGTTGAGTTTTGCAGAATAAAAAAGGAACATTTTTTGTCCTGCTTTCTGTTTTATTATTGAATAAATAATTTTGATACTTTAAAACTTGATTCGGTTCATTTCGTTTTTATCGGCTATTGAAAACTGCATAACTTGAAAATGAATTTTTAATTTTCTGTTATTTTCGAATACACTTATAACCTAAACTTAAATAAAAGATTTTAAGGGAATATAATTCACAAATCCAGTGGCGTAGTTAGATTTTCATTACAAAATCGCTTCCACCAGAAATCGCTCACATTACCATACTTTCAGGGAGTTATAACTGTAGAACGGAATGAGCTATTGACTTCGGATTTTCACTGTACAAATTCACCGGTGTTCTACTTTGTATCGACAGTGTTGCCAGATTTTATATATGTCTATAATCTAAATAAAAATTAATATCAAATACTTTGTTTCCAAAATTCAAGTTGTTGTAACTTCGTTGTTAACCAATATTTTTTTATGAAATTTTCATGGTTTCCATTTAAACGACTACGAATCCAGTGGTGTAGTCAAATTTCGAAACAAAAATTGCCTAATAAACTTTTGCCGTTTTTAACGAAGAAAAAAAACCATAGAGTGCCTTGGAAATTTTTTAGAATGACTGAAAAATGCGTATTTCACAGGGGTGGTTCCATTTTGAATGGGTCACACTGTATATACATATATATATATATATATATGTAAATTTCAGCAGAAATTCCCAATCCGGGATAACCACTACTCCACGAGAATTGTTATTGATATATGAAAATAACGGAATTCATTTATTCATTGTCTTACTTGAAATCCTAAGGCTTTTACCATGCTGAAAAAGTCAAATCACTGTAATAGTGAGTCAAGAATCCCTTATTTAATCAACTTTGCATTTCCTCTTTCCCTATATAGGAATTGAATGCGTTGACAGATAATTTTGACAGTTTACTTAGTTTGGTTTTATCGCAAAATAATATCGAATAGCCTGTGGTTTTATCAGTAAGAAACAGAGAGAAGACGATTTATGCTGATAAATCGCCGTAACTGCAGATGAATTAAAATGGAGTATATCCTGAGTATCGGTGCACATATATGGGGCTCGGTTTTAATTGAATGATTTCCACTAAAGAGTCGTAGGTATTAATATTTCAAGCAGATTGGTGTATAAAGATCGATTAACCTAAACAATAATTTTTTGCATGTGTTGGAACGATTACGGTCATGGCACGGTCAGGTCTAGTGAGCAGAGAGTTCCATCAGATTTTCAGATTGATCGAATTCAAAGTTGAACTTCATAAGTAATTATGATTACCATCGAAGTTAATTAATACAGAGATTAAAACCCAAGTAGTAATATCTATATCCATGTGGCTGTTCTTCAATAGATGGCGCCTTCATCTATTAATTTTTCGGAAATGATGAATTTCCAGCTTTTTAATATCTTTATGCAATTTTAGACTTGAATCGAACCAAAAGGAAAGCGCCTTTGTTTTCTTTATGTTTTTGTCATGCTTTTTTCAGCTCAAACTTGTGAGATCAAGAATACTGCGGAAGGAATGACATGAAAGTTAACAGTTGTGAAAGTTTCCGGTTGATTTATTATTGGGTGAAATGGACAATCAATATTTGCTGTCTCAATAATTTTCGTCTCTCTTTATAAATGTTACGTCAAATTGATGTGATGTATGTTGCAGGTGTGTAATTGACGTAATGAAATTCTTCCATTTTGTGATAGTTGGTAGTGAATATTAAAACTCCATGTATAGGAAATATTGGCTTTATTTGTTTTTGATCCCTATACAACTTTATTTCCTGTTACTATGAACTACATGAGTCATTGATTTTAACTGTGTTATAATTCATCCTCCAATGGAAGACGATTCATCTATGTGAATCATGTACATTAAATTTCGAAATAAATTTATGGTCCTGGTTTGGAGTGTGAAAAATAATGACTGGAAACCAGTACTATTTCAACTGCAAATACATTAATATATGTTGACCATAATTTTCATTTCCCATAGACATAGACTGTGAAATTTTTCCGTCATGAATATTTGAATTGGTTGAAAACAATTTTCAATTCTCAGTTCGCGAAACTCATTACCAATCCGAAAATGCGTGGAGGAATTATTTTTGGGTTGTTGAGAAATTATTATATGCGGTGCGATTAAGAAAACTCTATTAACAATACCTATCTGATAAATGAAAATGTATTGAAGGTAATATTTTATATATACCATCCTCTAACTGTATGTTGCATCATTATTACTTCCATCAAGTATAATTTCATGTAGTTTTTTTGCATCTTAATTATTGAAAATGTTTTATCATAAAATGAAATATAAGCCCATTTATAATTTCTCGTTTGTTTTAGATATGTTCTTCAAATACAACTGGTTTCTATAATCTAAAAATGGAAGATAATACGAAAAATCTAAATCGGGAATTTGAATACAGTTCAAGAGGGAAAACATTCTCCATTGAATAGAATGGTTTTTCAGAAAATTGAGAAAATCAAGTCCTTTTTTGTAATATCTAACAGAAAACACTATTTTCCCGGCTAAAGCCACGCTGGACACTGAACTACATGTATGATATTATGAAAGGACCCTAACTTGAAAGAGAAAATCTGAAAGTGAAAATATTTCTATTCAATATTCAATTGAAAATGTTTTCCAAACAAAATGTTATACACGCTGATAAGATTCCAAACGCGTTTTAATAATATGACAAAAGTCCCGCATTTCGTTACTTTTTCGAATTTCCGCTACGTTTTGCAGATTGCTTGGGCAATATACAGGGTGTTATGTGAGTATGTGGAAACTTGAGTATAACCAAAGGTTTTCTAGATACAGGGTTCAACATTTTTAGAATAAATCGTTTTTCCTAAATATCTTAATAATCCATTAGCGGATTTCGTTGAAATTTGGCAGTTTATTTGGGTTAGTGAGGGGCTAATTTAGCCCTAACTAGATTGAAATAATCATGTCCAGTGGCGTCCCAATAGGCACCTTAACAAATAATTTAAAAAAAAAATGTGCGCCACTGTTTTTTTGCAATTTTTTCATTTTTTTTCGCATTAACCAACTGAAACTTAAACTTTTTTATGAGCAGCATTTTTTCGTAACTTGCTTTATTTTTGAGAAAAAACAAAAAAATCACTTTAATTGCATGTCCCTGGGACAACATAATAAAAAATTTGAACTGCCAAATCATCAAAAACTGGGTTTTTTTTCCATATCAATAGTCGATTCTTGTATTAGAAATTGCCATCAAAAGAAATGCAAGCAATAAATTTTTTTTATTAATTATTAAAAAATGTTTTTATTGTTGTCCATGGATACGCAATTACGAGATTTTTATTCATGATTAAATATTTAAAATTACACGAAAGTCATCTATTGAATTTTTAGATTAACTGTTTTTGATTGAACAAAGAACGTTGATTATTACTGCAGTGTTTTGAAAGTAAAGTTAGAGTGCCATGGAAGGAAAAACAATTGTTCAAACAAATTTGAATTTGACATAACTTGAAACAGTGCATACGTGATTTAATAATAATAATAATATACTTTAATCAACAATAAGTTATCAAAACCATTACAATGATGTCCATAAGAAATTGCCTAGAGCGTCAGTAAATGAAACTATACACAGTAAACATGCAAGACAAGAAATATAACATAAATTATGAATAAAACACGAATACCGACGAACCACAGATATATAAATGTATACCTACAACTAGACATTCAGTGTCCCAACAAGCTCTCAAGAAAAGAATTCGTCAAGTGTGTAGAAGTTCTTTTGGGTCAAGAAGTCTTTGAGCCTATTTTTGATAGTAATTATTTGAAGTTTTTTTAAGAGTTTTAGGCTATGAAATTCGTTACTGATAATAAAAAATGGTTCGGTATACAAATTCAGAAATGGCCGATATGCATTTTGTCTATGGAATGGCCCAAGGCAATTCCAGAGCGGCTAGACGCATTTATCAAGAAATATATCCTCATCGCATTGTACCAAATAGACAAACATTTGTAAGATTACACGAAAGGCTCTGCAAATCAGGGACCTTCCAAAAGTCGGCTGCTCTTATTGGTAAACCTGCAACGGTAAGAACAGTGGAGCTGGAGGAAGCAGTTTTACGTGAATTTGAGCGTAGCTCCGATACAAGTACACACAAAGTTGCACAACAATTGAACATTTCTCGCTTTTCTGTATGGAAGATTTCAAGGGACTATCAACTGTATCCTTACCACATACAAGCGTTATTACCTGCGGATGTTTTCAAGCGAGTTGTTTATTCTACTTGGCTTTTGCAGCAACAGGCAGCATCTCCGACATTTCCATCCTGTATATTGTTTACCGATGAACGTGTTTTTCCCGAAATTCAATTATGAACTTTCATAACAATCATATCTGGGCTGGAGAAAATTCCCATGTGGTTATAGAACATCATTATCAACAACAGTTTTCCGTGAATGTTTGGGTTGGTATTGTGGGTGATTATCTCATTGGAACTTATTTTTAACCGACGAAACCAAAAAGGAGGAGGTTCTCTATTCGACCCGTATATTTGATGTTTTTCCATAATATTTTTTTATGTATGATCACGCATAACTTTTTACTGAGGCGTCAGATTCCGATAATTCTTTTTTCAGTGGATAGGGTGTACTTCGAATTTGGTCCCATTTGAATTTAAAAGATGAAATCCACCCTTAAGGGAAGCGAAATGAAGGATATTGATCACTCACCCTCTGAATTCTGGTCCGTTAACCGATTCTATCAGGCATAACTTTGTACTGGGTTCTTCGATTTGGATGATTCTTTTTTTAATAGATAGGGTATACCTAATATCTGGATTTCGGAAGGAATTAGCCACCCTTACGGGTAGAAAAATAGGGGATAATTGATTTTTCACTAGTGAACATTGGCACACACATACGTAGTTGACAATGACAGATCGCTACTGACATTATTCTTGTTCCGTCAAAATCAGTATATTTTATGAGAGGATGGAATGATATACAAAGTAATGAAATAAACTAACCAGAACAACGAAAATATTAAATAGAAAAGTAGATAATCATATTATTTAACTGGTAATAGTTGAAGTAAGGTGGGTAAGTAAGTATTCTGGAAGTAATAAAAAAACAAGTAGGTAGCAATTGGTAGATTTTAGCCACAAAAAATTGAAAAATAAAAATTTAAAAAAAAAAATTAAACCGAATAAATACGGAACTGAAAAGTAAAAAATAAAAACTTTTCAACAAAAAATTAAACCGACGAAGAAATCAACTGAAAAGCAAAGAATAAAATAAACCTCCTTAGTCTAAATGATAATTGAGCTCCTAAACTAATGTAAGTAACTGATTTTGAGTCGGCGCCAAACAAACTAGCAATTGAATTAGGTGAAGCGTAAAATGATGGCAGCGAGATGCACGGCTGCGTTTTGATGACTTTTTTCATAGATAATGATTTTCGATAAATGTTTGTTTGGCGCCGACTCAAAATCAGTTACTTATATTAGTTTAGGAGCTCAATTATCATTTAGACTAAGAAGGTTTTTTTTTGCTTCCCAGTTGATTTTTTCGTCGGTTTAGTTATTCGTTGAGAAGTTTTTATTTACCCCCGAGATCAAATGATCAAGTGTATCGTCATTTTATGGAATATGTGTTACTTGTACTATAAGAAAATGTCCCACTGGCAGTAAGAGGAGCAATGTGGTTCATGCACGATGGGGCTTCACCTCACTTTAGCATAGTAGCACGTCAATTTCTGGATGCAATTTATGGAGAAAACTGGATCGGTCGCGCAGGTCCACTGTCATGGCCACCCAGGTCACCGGATTTAAATCCCTTAGATTTCTTTCTTTGGGGACATTCAAAGTCCCTCGTTTATAAAACTCCAGTCAACACTGAAGAAGAATTGATCCAACGGATACGGGATTCATGTGATCAGATAAGACATACGCCGGAAATATTTCAACGTGTTCGGAAATCGATGTTAAGACGAGGTAATGCTTGCATTGTAGTTGAAGGAGGACATTTTGAGCAACTATTGTAAGTTTTGTGTTACTTATTGATAAATATTTTCTTGCTGAAAAAAATTGCGTACCATTTTTTCGAGTGTGGTTTTAATAAAGGGTTCTTCTTGTTTCATGTTTTTTTAAATTTGCGGGTTACCACATAACAATAAAGTTATTTTGATTTTTTTTCTCAAAAACAAAGCAAAATACGAAAAAATGCTACGACTAAAAAATTTTAGTTTTAGTAGCTCAATGCGAAAACAATACAAAAATTGCAAAAAAATCAGTGGCGCACATTTTTTTTTGTCAAAAATATTGGTGAAAGTGCCTTTTGGGGCGCCACTGGTCATGATATTTTCAATCTAGTTTGGAGTAAATTATCTCCTTGCTATTTATAATAACGCTTCCAAATTTTAACAAAATCGGCTAGAGGATTATTAAGATATTTAGGAAACAATTTTTTGTTTTAATGTTGACACCTTGTATCTTGAAAACGAAGCATTACCGGACCTATGTTTATATGAACTTTTCGTCTTAGAATAACTCAAAGAATCACCCCTTCAAGTTTGGCCACGTACTTACATAACACCCTGTATATGAATTATGTAGGCCTGTTTAATATACTTGCAACCCACAATCTTTTGACATCTAAAAAAAAAAAAAAAAATTTGTGAAATATATTCAAATTTTAAAATCAAATTCCAGACCTTACGCTGATGAATGGTATTGACTAAAAAAAATATTTGACAAAAAATTGTTTATTGATGCTTACACTCTATAAAGAAGATATTGAATAAATTCAATTCCACTGGAGAAAAAAAATATGTGATTAATTCGTTTTTCTAGATCTCATGAAATACATGTTGGCTGTGAACAACATGGGGTTCTCTGATATATACAGGAGCTGCTACTCTGACTGCTACTGGTGAAGGTACATGCACTGGATGAGGAACCGGTACAGAAACTGGCACTGGGTAGTGCTCCTAGAACGAAAAGGAAAAATCAAGCATAACGAAATAAAATAAATCGAATTGGGGAAATTTTAATAATCATATTCATCGCAATTGTCGATATTGTTGGTTAAGATTGTTATGGTAGGTATATTAGCCGGACTTGTGAATTTTGGCACTCGTTCCAGTCTGTATATGAAGAGCATTATTTTATTAGACAAAGATCAACGTGCAACTTCAGAAAATTAATCGTACTAGAAGCCATTTTGAATTGTTTTCTAGAATTGATGAAAAATCATTTATACAATCGATACTCCATTAGTAGATACGATGTCAATAAGAAAGGAACGCGTCTTGGTAATTTCGGTGTATCACAGTATCAGAATCACGACATCAGAATCAGAATATCCTTTATTGTCAGAAGAAAAGTAATTCTTGTAGACAAAGTTAGGGTGTGAAAGTACAAGTACAACAAACAACATAACCAATATAGCAATGTTAAAAGCAAATATCTTTATTTGAATAGGACCAATTGTACGGGTTACAATTCAATTCTATAGGATGATACTAAAAGACCCCACTAAGATATTCCTCCAATTCATAATAAGCTTTTGTGGCAAGTAACTTTTTGAGACTCTTCTGAATTTTTTGTGGTCTGTAATTTCCTTTATATAAGTAGGTAGGTGGTTGTACATCTTCAATCCGTTATATATGACCAAGTCTTTGATTAAGCTAGTTGATGGCAAAGGTATTTTTGAATTTGATTCTATTTCTGTGGACTAGACTGACTGATTCGATAATGAAAAGTGACGTGAGAGTGAGAATACCTTGACGTGTAAACAAAGGCCGACAAGGTTCCCTGAATTTTGCTTTAGACAAATATCTAACTGCTCTTTTCTGTAGAGTGAAAGTGGTTTTGAAAAGAGTTTTGTTACAGGCTCCCCAGAAGGCGATGCCATAACTTAGGTGGGATTCTAAAAAAGCATAATATGCTGACCTGGTAGCAGTATATCCCAAATTGTTGGAAATATTCGCATTGCATAGCATCCCGAGGCCAGCTTTTTGCTAAGATTTAAGATGTAGGTATCGATTTTCAATGAAGCATTAGAATCAAACTGCATTAAAAAGTGGCGCACTAAAAATAAGATCCTGGAGAATTGAATATATTTCAATTGCAAGGAATGTTCTGTACTTCACTAGCTTGTGAAAAATAAATTATCTCACTTTTAGAAAATTCAAATTTACTTTATCGATATTGATAAAAGTATGGTGAAACTGCTTTCATATTTTTGTTTGATATCTATTTACATTCTCCATCTCAGTTTGGAAGAGCTTCCACAAGGAGAAATAAGCCAGTGAGTGCTATAACTTGGGCGAGAGATTTTGCTATTTTCATTCTATGAGCTGGAAGATGAGTATATCCTGATCCTAATATGTTACGAAGAATCAGATTACGTACAAGTCGGAGAAAATAACGTCGGTATATATTCGTTATACAATAAGTCATGCCGGATATTGGCTATAATCCTTCTTTTTTTTTCAAATTCCATATTGACCCTAAGTACCTTTACAAATACTGGTTTGTGAACCTCAATAGCTTGTGTTCTCGTCACTTCAACGGGGTATGGCCTGGGCACCTCGACAGGAATACCAACTGGAACCGATACAGGAACTGGGTGTGGCACAGGCACAGCATATGGTTTTGGTACGCCAACCGGAACATGCACATGGACTGGTACAGCATAAGGCCTTGGTACTTCCACTGGGACCGGGTGCGGAACTGGAACGTGTTGGTTCACTACTACTGGGTATGGTTGAGGGACCGCAAATGGTTTTTCATGGGTAACGGTGCGGACTTCGTGTGTATGGAACACTGAAAGACATATCAGTATTGACCATTACATATACCGGGTGACAATGGGACCAGGGCCATGCCTATATTTCCTTCACTTATCAACCCATTTGAATAAAATATTGTCAATAGATATGAGACACAATTTGGGATTGATAGACATATGAAAACAAAAAACAAAATGGCTGACTTCCGGTTTCGCCAGAATAGTCACCACCTTCGATTTTTCAAATGGAACATCCTGTATGCTTGATGTTTTTCGAATTCCACGACTCGAATTACATACGACAGCGTTGCCAAATTTTTATTTTACAATTGAAAGAAAATAATTTCCCAATTTTTATTTTAGCCCCGAAGGCCTTGATCAGGTCGATGGAGTTTCATCTGACACTCTACTCATAAATGCTGGTGTTCCGCAAGGATCTATTCTCGCACCAACACTATTTCTACTTCACATCAACGACCTGTTGAAAGCAACTTCATGTCCAGTACACAGCTTTGCCGATGATAGTACCCTCCATACCGCTTTCTCTTCCAGGGCCCCTATATCAGCCCGTGAAACCAGAAATGAACGAGGAAGAAATGTTAATAATATAAATATGGACTTAGCAACAATTCTCGAGTGGGGATCTAATAACTTGGTAGAATTCAATGCAAACAAAACACAAGCATGTCTTTTCTCTGAAAAAGCCGATCTCACTGTGCCTAACATAACTTTGTCAGGAGTAACCATATCACTGAAGTCATCCATATCGATGCTTGGTATTACTATCAGCAATAACCTTTCCTGGGAAAATCACGTGAGGTCCATTGCCAAAAGTGCATCCCAAAAACTTGGTTTTTTGTTTCGTGCCAAGAGCTATTTCACCCCCACTCAGCTGCTTATGATCTATAAGGCACAGATCCAACCTGTCCTGGAATAATGTTCCCATATTTGGAGCGCGGCACCTAAACATATCCTGAGGCTATTGGATTCTGTCCAAAAAAGGGCAATTCGTCTCGTCGGTCTCGCTTACAAACTCGCTCACTTGTCTGGAACACCGTAGAAAAGTTGGCGATTTGTCTCTATTTTATAGATATTTTCATGGGCGATGCTCTTCTGAAATATCAACAATCGTTCCTGCTTTGGCAGTCTCTTCGAGACTAACCCGTCAAGTTCAGTCATCACACCCCTTCGTGGTCACTTTGGAGACCTGCAGAACATCACTTTCCAAAGACTCGTTCATCCAACGAACAGCGAGGCTTTGGAACTCATTGCCTAGGGAGGTGTTCCTCGAGGCATACAACCTCCAGAAATTTAAGAAGAACACCAACTCCTACCTTCTTTCCCTTGGTTCCCACGATGTTCTCTGAACATTACAGGATATCCCTTTTCGTGGAAACCAGAACACAAAAAAAAAGGTTGAAATCTATACTGATTCACATCAGTAACTCATAGTAGTAGTTATTTCATCGATAAGATCAATAACAAATCCTACAGCAGGAATTGAAATTTCCTGAACGCATTTTCAACGAAAAAATCGTGTTTTTCAAATGGTACCTACCGAGGTCCATCTTGCCATTCGATTGAAATTTTAATTACCAATTCAACGATATACATCAGGTACCACTTTCCTTTTGTTCAAAACTAAAAACGATCACTTATTGAGTTTGTACAATTTATACGATGCCTACAAATTCCAATGGGTTACCCGTTTAGGTTTGATGAAATGAAAGGTAGCCGTGGAATCATGGAAAACAGTAGGATGTCATGTCAAAAGTGAACTACCAATTTTGCTTGACATCTCGTTTCGTTTGTAATAAGTTTTTATGTAATGGAAAATAATAATCGTTATTCTCGAAACGAACAAATCGATATGATATTGATATATGAAGAATGTCAGAAGAACGCTGTCAATGCTAGTATGCTATACGCTGTTCGTTATCCAGTAGGACGGCACCCATCGAGGACCTATTTCAGGAAATTGGAAATGATGCTAGGAAAAGAACCAGCTGATCAGAACCACATCCACTTCATCGACAGTGAAGCAGCGGAAACTAATGTTTTAGCATATGCTCATTTTTCTCCATCCGCCTCAGTGCGAGAATTGGAAATTGAATGTGGGATCAACAGGGAAAGTGCCGGAAAAGTATTGAAAAAACATAAATATCGGTCTTATAAATACAGTTTGCATCAGGATCTACATGAAAATGACCCAGAACGGAGACTATCTCATTGTAAATAGCTTTTGAGTCATCATGATTTGAATAATGGTTTTGTCTCGAAAATACTGTTAACAGATGAGTCTAGGTTCACGAATAATGGTATGTTCAATAGAAATAATACGAGGTATTGGGCTCAAGAGAATCCTAGGTTGCTGAAAGAAAGTAATTTTCAAGAAAGATTTGGATTCAACGTCTGGGTAGAAATCAGAGGGACAGAATCATGGGACCAATTCTTTTCGACGGGCCTTTGACGGGCCAAAGATATCTACAATTCTTAGAGAACGATATTCAAAATACTATCAACGATTTACTTGAGAACATCAGGAAAAATATTTTTTCAGCAGGATGGTGCAAGACCACATCATACTGATAGTGTTCGGCAATATCTCAGTGATACCTATGGGCAGAGATGGATTGGAACAAATGGTCCAATCAGATGGCCAGCCAGATCGGCCGATTCAACCCCTATTGATTTTTATTTATGGGGTCACATAAAATTCAAAGAATACTCGAGAAGACCAACTTCTTTGGAGGACTTGAGAGATAGAGTTGAGCGCGCATTTCAGGAAATTCCTGCTCATAAATGTGATGAGGTGTACAATAAATAGAACTAGTCTTTGTGTTAGGGAAAACGGGCAACACTTCAAACATATCATTGGTCATAATAAATAAAATTACTTTTCGATGGTTGTGAAACTCTTCTATTGAAAACAGGATAATGGTATTGTGAGTAATAATTTGTACGTTGAATGTTTCACTGTTTCAGTCGTTAGATTTATTCAAACAGTTTGATTATATTGAAGTTATCTTTTCTGTAATGGGTTAATGATCATTAAATATTGTCAAGTCGATTATTTTTGGTAATTCATTGTTACCATCCTGAAGTAAAGTTTGAAAAAATTAATAGATGTCATGTTACCTAACAATTTTTTCAGATTGATTTCATTTTGTTAGATGGCTCTCTACGTTTTGAACAGAAAGAAAGTGGTACGTAATGTATAACGTTGAATTGGTAATCAAATTCTCTATTGAATGGCAAGATGGCCCACGGTAGGTACCATTTTTTCGTTAAAAATGCGTTCAGAAAATTTAAATTTCTGCTGTAGGATTTGCTATTGACCTCATCTATGAAATTACTATTACTATGAGTTACTGATGTGAATTAGTATATATTTTAATAAGATCAAATCATCCTGAGCTAAAAAAAAATTGAAATAAAAATTTGGCAACACTGTCGTATATAATTTGAGCCGTAGAATCCGAAAAATATCGAACATACAGGGTGTTCCATTTGGAAAATCGAAGTTGGTGGATATTCTGGCCAAACTTAGAGTCGGCCATTTTGTTTTCATATGTCTGTCAATCCGAAATTGTGTCTCATATCAATGTGAAATAATTTATTCAAATCGGTTGATAAGTTAGTGGATACTACTGATGGTTATGTTTGTCGATCAGGAAACAGTCACAATCAGACATATAGAAAAATCATTTCAGGTTTAATTATATCCAAAATATTGGTATGATTATGGAATGATATGAAGTATCTTGAAAGAAAATGCAGTGTGTCAATTTTTTTTTTGTATGAAATTTGTATACCTTCTGGTTGATGGAAGTGTCCCCAGGTGTCCCATAATGAACTACGTTTCAGTTTCCGTTTCTCATCGTCTACCTTCTTATTGTCTACAGCACAAACTGTCGCGACGAAGAGTACAAAGAACTGAAATAAAAAAATGGTTATTTTGTAAAATGAAACTTTGAGTTCCCAACTTAAATTTAGGTTGAGTGATCACATGTTCATGAGTGTGTCGGATTTAGTTTTCGGAGAAGGAAAAAAAAATATTTCTCTAATTTTTTAAAATTATCTTTGCCCTTTTTGAATAAGTTGGTTGAAAACCGATGGAAATCCATGGATTATACCATATACAATAATTCCAACGATAAGAGTCTTCAGGAAATTATTTGTAATAGAAGTATACACGAAACAAAGTGAAACGCTAATTTACCCTGGTGACTGGCACTTCTCACGAGGTTTGCTTTGCCGGTCAATGAAACGTTCAAAAATGTAAGAAAATATGTCAAACGTTGAGAAGTTGAGCAATATAGGTCAGAGGTAACGTGAATTAATTAAGCTACAAAGAAGTTCAGTTACTTTTGTGCCAAGATCTTTAGGTGAATAATGATTTCGATTTCCGCCATTTCCGCCATTTCCGCATCTTACCCTACGTTTTTATTTCTGCCTAACTACGAATTAGTCCAAAAAAAAATATGTACAATAATTCCAACGATAAGAGTCCTCAGGAAATTCTTTGTTATAAAAGAATACACGAAACAAAGTGAAACGCTAATTTACCCTGTTGACTGGCACTTCTCACGAGGTTTGCTTTGCCGGTCAATGAAATGTTTAAAAATGTAAGAAAATATGTCAAACGTTGAAAAGTTGAGCAATATAGGTACATATTTTAGAGGTGACGTGAATTAATTTAGCTACAAAGAAGTTCAGTTACTTTTGTGCCAAGATCTTTAGGTGAATAATGATTTCGATTTCCGCCATTTCCGCCATTTCCGCATCTTACCCTACGTTGTTATTTCTGCCTAACTACGAATTAGTCCAAAAAAAAAGTTGTTAGAAGAGAAAGAACTACTGGCATTCTATTCTGTTCCAATGCATTGTGTGAAATCAGGGAAGTTTGAGTTTTGATAAAACAATAAGTATCTATGTAATGGTTTTCTCCAAAACTTCCATATTTGGAACATATTTGATAATACCAGAATATTTTTATTCATTTTCAACAGTTCATTGAATTGAAAAACTTTTTGACAAAAAATCAAACCGACGAAAGAATCAACTGAAAAGTAGAAATAAAATAAACCTTCTTAGTCTTAATGATAATTGAGCTCCTAAACTGATGTGAGTAACTAATTTTGAGCCGGCGCTAAACGAACAATTATCGAAGATCATTATATTACTTTGAAGAAGTTATCAAAACGCTGCTGTGCATCTCGCTGCCATCATTTTACGCTTTACCTAATTCAATTGCTAGTTTGTTTGGCGCCGATTCAGAATTAGTTACTCACATTAGTTCAGGAGCTCAATTATCATCAAGACTACGGAGGTTTATTTTATTTTTTGCTTTTCAGTTGATTTTTTCGTCGGTTTAATTTTTTGTTAAAAAGTTTTTATTTTATAATTTTTTGTGGCTGAAATCTACTAATTACTATCTACTTAATATTTGAATACTTCCAAAATACTCCAACTACTAACTAATAATAATAATAATGATATTTTATTCCATTAAGACCATATTACATGGTATTGGACATGTCAAAAATATAAATATAAAAATATATACACTTATAATCATATATATATATAAAATTTCATTCTACGAGACCGTAAAGAAGACTCGAAGACTTACAGGCACATAAATAACAATTACTATACAATTTCAGTTATTGTTTACATATAGACATTTAGACACACAATGTTCAGTATCATTTAACAATCAATACAATTTTATTATAGTTAAGAAGTCAGAAACTCGCTTGGGCTATATATGCATTTCTCAATCAAATAACTTTTTAGTTGTTTTTTGAAACGTATTTCATTTCTTTCACTTTTTATTGATTCCGGAAGTATATTGAAAAACTTTATACCACTGTATTGAGGACTTTTTTCATATAAGGAAGTTCTGTGGTGAGGAATTTGTAGCAAATTGCCAAGCCTAGTTTTATAATTATGACTATCATGATTATGTGTTAGTGAATCTATATTTTTACTGACAAGCAAAATACATTTGTAAATATATATACTGGGAACTGTTGAGATGTTATTATCTCTAAAATATGGTTTACATGAGTCTGTTCGTTTGATACCAAATATAAGTCTGATAATACGTTTTTGTGAGATCAGTAGTCTGCGAGCCATAGATGTATTACCCCATACAATGATGTCATAGCTAATTCGAGAGTATACGAGCGCATAATAGACATTGAGGAGTTGTTCTTTATTGAATATCGATTTCAGTTGGACTATAGCACAGTAACTTGAGTTTACTTTCTTGCTGACATTCTCAATAGCGGTTTTGAAGTACATGTCTGAATCCAGATAAGTTCCAAGAAATCGTGCAGAAGAAATTGGTTGTAACGAAACTGTTCCTATATTTATATGAATTTGATCGCGTAATTCCTTTTTTTGGGTTTACGTGTAGGAGAACGGTTTTTGAGTATCATTCCATTTTTTTGTGACCATTCGGTGATTTTGTTTGCTAAATGATTCAATTCCTCTTGTAATATGTGAGAATTATCACCATATGCTGCTAATGAAACATCATCTGCATATAGCACTAGGCAATCAGTTTTCATGAAATTTGGAAGGTCATTAATGAATATGAGAAACAGGAGTGGCCCCAGAATTGATCCTTGCGGAACTCCTAAATTCACATCGTATGTTTCTGTTTCGGTGCCATTCATTCTGATGAATATTTTTCTATGCTCCAAATAGGACATCAACCATTCTGATACTTTCCCCCTAATGCCTACTGACTGAAGCTTACTTTCGAGAAATTTCAAATCCAAGCAGTCAAATGCTTTGGTGAGATCAAATGGAAAAACTGTTAATAATATGATTATCTACTTTAACTGTTTATTGTTATATAATATAAATCATTTTTGAAAGTTCTGGTTAGTTGATTTCACCCCATAGGGGTGGATCATTCCATTCCAAATTGAAATATGATCAACAATGAGGTAAATTCTATCTAATAAAGAAATAATCATCCAAATCGGAGAACCCACTACAAAGTTATGCCTGATAGAATCGGTCAATGAACCAAAATTCAGAAGGTGAACGATCAATATCCTCCATTTTGCTACCCTTAGGGATGGATTTGTTCGTTCGAATTCAAATGGGACGAACATCGGAGTACACCCTATCCAATGAAAAAATAATGATCGGAATCGAACTGCTCTGTAAAAAGTGATGCGTGGTCATACATAAAAAAAATAAAAAAATATATGCGTCGACTAGAGAACCTCTTCCTTTTTTATTTCGTCGGTTAAAAACATATTTTTCGTGTTTTGGTTCCATAAAACGTTTCCATTATATTTGTGAAAAAAAGTTGTCATCACAAAGTTGTCAAACGATCATCGAGTCCGATTCATGCAAAGGTGGCGCCATCTCTGAAAGAAGTTTCGTAGTTGCGGAATAGTACATCATGGTCTGGTGAGAACAAAGATTTCGAATATCGGCTACATACAAGCTTGGCTTTCCAGAACAAAGATTGCGCGTACCTAATAGACCAGGGTCGATGATTTTTAAAACAAAAAAAAATAGTAGGATGAAACCCATTGGAAAAGGACGAGAATATAACAAAGATGAAAGGAAAAATTATTTACGGGGATCTGATATCGGGAAGGGAAGGGGGGGGTTTTTAAGGGAAAACCAGAAAAAAAAAAAAAAAAAAAGGCGAGTAGTTTGCGTCAACACATGTTCACCTCCTACGAGAGATGAAGATGGGTTGCGGAAACTTAGGTGGCTACCTCCAAGTGGTATCGCTGGATAACGGGTTGACAAGGAAAATCCAGTGGGAATGACCAGAAATGGTCAAAACCTGCGGATCTCTAAGTCAATCTCAAACCAAATGCCACCACAACATGGCTTAATCCAAGGCGTTAAGCGACCCGTGCCGAGGGATGGATGATACCTGAGCCAGTCAGGTATCACAACGGAGCCTCTGGGATACATGGCGACCTCCCAGAGTAATCTGCCTTACACCTGCGCAGGGGGCACCGCAGGTGTGGACGACCCTTTCCCCTACACTCGTGGGAACGAAATGGAAACCACACAGAAAAACAACCCTGGGGAACTTCCAGTTGAAGAAGACCCAACACCGATAGCGGGTATGGAAGTCGAGGAGATTCCAGTTGAATCACACTTGGCACCAGAAACCGTAAACCCAACCGAGGAGGGATCAGCAGATGGTCGAACACCTACTGAGAAACTCCCGGAAACAGAGTGGATTCCAAAGCCATTTGGTAAAATGGAAACCAAAAAGATTCTTCAGCTCATCAAAACCCAGGACATGGGGATAGATACTGAAGAATGGCTTGTCATCAAGAGACAAGAGGAGGCCTCGGGTCTAACTCTTGTCTTTCAATCTTCGACTGTGACGCCCTAAGTAGTAGGCGACACAGAACCTTTGTAGAGATTAGCCCGGAAATAGGCATGAATCCGAAGAACCTTATCAACAGGCTTCTAAACCTAATTAAAGGAACAAACCTGTTTGAATGAGGAACCACTGACGACAGAGTGATACAATAGACCCCAGCTGGTCGCAGTGTCAAGGGAAGCTAAGTGCCAACCCTGTATCTGGCTCGTCAGCTTCCAACCAACCAACCAACCAACCCATGGAAAAAAAATGAGGGCAAAGTTGTAGGTAATGAGGAGATCTACAACTTTGGTATCCACACTTTCTTTACATAATCCCAAAATGTATGTGAAAAATTCAAATAACCAAGTTTTTGGTTTTTTATTTTTATCTTTTACAAAAAAAAAAATTTACACGAAATTCAGTGAAAACTTACCTTTTCATGTACCAAACACTCTGTAAGTTTTTTAATTTAAAATATTTATTTTTCCACCTTATTTTGACTTAATATCGAAAAAGCACCCTAATTTTCAATCAGAAATTCTCCCGTCAAAATATCAGGTTTTTCAAAAAATATACATTACTATGGTAAATATTCTCAGAAAATGCAAAGAAATAACAGGTAGTAAGGCCCAGACCCTCCTAGCCCCTTCCCCACTTCTCTATGAAATACCTTTTGATGGGCTAAAATTTTCCGTAGGTCACTCAGGTATATAAGGTATCTTGAAATAGTAATAAATATGCATCTATGCATATAATTTAAAGAAGATTCTACAACTTTCTCAAAATATTGTAGATGTCTTATCAAATTCGGATTCGAGTTTTTTTCATTTCTTTGCATTTCCTGCCATAGTAATGTACTTTTTTTTTATACCATCAGAAAGTAGAGATTTCAACGAACAAAAAGCCCACCAACTTTTTTAAAAAAGCTGATATTTTGAGGGGAGAATTTTCGATTGAAAATTAGGGTGCTTTTTCGATATTGAGTCAAAATGAGGTGAAAAAATAAATATTTTAAATCAAAAAATTACAGTGTTCGGAACATAAAAAAGGGGTTTTTACCAAATTTCGTGAAAATTTTTTTTTTGTAGAAGTTAAAATTAAAAAACAAAAAAATTGGTTATTTGAATTTTTCACATAAATTTCGAGGTTATGTGGAAAAAGTGTTGCCACAAAAGTTGTAGATTTTTCCATTACCTAGAACTTTGTTCTCCAACTTTTTTCCATAGGACTTGTTGTTTTGCCGGAAATCGAGATAAACCCTCAAAAAAAAAATATTTTTCCTTTCATTTTTGTTATATTCTCTTCCTTTTCCAATGGGCTTCATCCTACTATTATTTTTTTTCACTTTTCACCATTTTCAAAGGCTTCAGCCCTGGTCTATAATGAAAAGGCGTTATTTGTTATTTTCAACCGACGAAACCAAAAAGGAGAAGGTTCTCTAGTCGACGAATATATTTTTTTTATGTATGACCACGCATAACTCTCAAATGTTTTCTTACAAATGTCACAATCATTATATTCTATGAGAGGATGGAATGATATACAAAGTAATGAAATAAACTAACCAGAACAACAAAAATAATTTATACTACAACAAATAGTAAAAGTAGATAATCATATTATTCAACTGGTATTAGTTGAAGTAAGGTGGGTAAGTATTTTGGAAGTAATGAAAAAACAAGTAGGTAGTAATTAGTAGATTTCAGCCACAAAAAATTGAAAAATAAAATTTTTTAACAAAAAATTAAACCGACGAAATACGGAACTGAAAAGTAAAAAATAAAATAAACCTCAGTCTCAATAACTAAGCTCCTAAACTAGTAAGTGACTACTTTTGAGTCGGCGCCAAACAAACAAGCAAATGTATTAGGTAAGGTGTAAAATGATGGCATCGCGTTTTACGGTGACATTCTGATAATTTTTTTGAAGTAATTTAATGATCTTCGTTGATTGTTTGTTTGGCGCCGACCCAAAATTAGTTACTTACATTAGTTTAGGAGCTTAGTTATTTAGACTTAGAAGGTTTATTTTATTTATTACTTTTCAGTTTCGTATTTAGTCGGTTTAATATTTTGTTACAGAGTTTTTCATGTTATTTTTTATATTTGAACCGATTAGACAATATAAAGTAGATATGACTTCATTGAGGAATGTGAACATGTCAATTGTCTTCTGATAATCACTCAATAAAGTAGGGAAAAACGAAAATTCTTCCACAAAATTATACCTTTTTCCATCGATTTGAGTTACATTACATAGATATATTAGGTGGGCTGGGGATAGATTTTTGTGTTGACTCGATTAGCCCCCAATTTTCCTGAAACTGAGCTTTATATTTCATGAATCATTCATTATGTAGGTACTACCGTCGTCTAGAGATAGACAATGGTACTACGATAAAATTTGGAATGATGCATCATCAATCGTATAGCCAGTTTATCGCAGTTTTCGTGAAACAACAATTTTTATTATAATTCCATTTCGTTTGATATGTATGGCGGTTCCGTAAGTTTTCAAGTGAGGATCATAAAAACTGGTATTTGAGGTCTTTGTTACACGTGTTTCAGTGTGTTTGGAAATTCAACCCCTGAAGGGGTGAAATGGGGGTTGAATGGGGATTGGAAATTTGTATAAGGGTTCGGTTACTTTTTAAGTTAGGGTCATTTTGAGATCTTTGCTAGAAATGAAGCAATAAATGTATCAGTGTTTTTATAAATTCAACCCCTGAAGAGGTGAAATGGGAAGGTGCAAATTTTTATAGGGGTTAAGTTAGTTTTCAAATTAGGGTCATAAAAATTATTATTTGAGGTCTTTATTGCAAATGGAGAAACGTGTTTCAGTTTCCTTAGAAATTCTACTCCTAAAGGGTGAAATGGAGGGTGAAATATTTTATGGGGGTTTCCGTTAGTTTTTGAGTTAGAATCATGAGAATTGGTGTTTTGGCTCTTTGTTACAAATAAATGAATCGTGTTGATTGGGAATTCCAATTATGCCACCCAAACGAGATAAGGGGATATCGGGATAACGATATAATAAAATAATAAAATAATTGTTTGGCGAAAATCTCAAAAATCAGCTTGTTACATCAACGATAAAGGAAAACTGTTTGCAACTTCAAACAAAAAGTTCATTAAAAAAATTTGCAATCGAGTCTGGAAAATATGAAAATGTTTTAAGTGTGTGGTTAATGTGTTTTTAACCGCTTTCTTAGTTGTTCTACCAACCCTCAGAAGTTGATGAAAATTTGTACACGTTATTATTGCGGCGCCTTACCTATTATAGTGGGATCCGAAACTACTCTTGGGGCATTGAAAATCTTTTCACCGGCTGTGGAAATCCAACCTACGTCGGGTGGAAACAGTAGGACAAGACTAACGCCTATACCACTGAGCCACTGGCCGCGTATCAATAAATAAAAATATATATTGATCACTCAATGAAAAGCATAAACAGTAAATAGAGCAACGAGTCTCAAAATAATGTGGGATTTCAATAGATTCTTACCGTTCATGAAGAATCAGAACCTTTTTTAAGTAAGGTATACAATGAAATGAACATATCACAAAAATAAACTGAAATTCTTACCAAGAAGGTTTTCATCTTTTGGTGCAACACAATACACTGATGATTAAATGACCCGAAAAATGCTCTTATATACCAAACCGAAAAATGTTGTTTATTCCTTGAACGGCCATGATTCGTTATTGGGTTTCAAAATAAATTTTGTCTGTCACTCCATTTTCTCTATTTTGGACGAGACGATGAAACGGGTCCGAGTTTATTCGATTCAAATATAAAGATTAAATTAATAGCCTTGTTTTTTACATTTATCTTGAAAGTGTCATCATTTTTAACTACTTGCAAAATAGAAGATGCCGAATTCCTTGAATCGTCATTTGATCGATATTGAATGGTAGTTACACTTTGGTTCAAGTTTTATATGTAACACGTTAATGGTACATATCAAACAATTAGAAAATGTCATTTCAAATAACATATTTCATATTTTCATTCCATGATGAGCAAAGAAATAATCAGTGCGTTCTCTATTTTCATTACTGAACGAAAAACCGAAATGCAGGAATGTAGGAAATAGGTACCTAATAAAATGTTCATCAATCTTTTCACATAATGCTAAGAAATAGATCGAAATATTTCGAAAATTTTACAATTTTTGTTCTCATAGAAGGGCTGACGACTTCTCAACTATTCATAATGGCACCTTTTTTATTCCAAGAATACCCCGGAAATCATTTTCTTCGAAATCAATCGGGAAAAGTATGTCTAGTTATGCAAATGATTTATTCCCTACGTCAATTTTGAATTGCCAATGTCATCGGATTATTTCAACTGATATATGATGTGCCGGGTTATTATTGCCTATAGCGAAAAATTTTTATGTGAAAGTTGTGTGGATATGACTGAATTTTAATAAAATGCTATCAGAAATACAGTAGCGTGTAGATTTCAGTGGATATATTTTTTTCAAATGTACGCACTGTATATTACATTTTTGGAATCATAATTTTTTCCTGATTTG
Organism: Gonioctena quinquepunctata; assembly: GCA_018342105.1. Lineage (NCBI taxonomy): Eukaryota > Metazoa > Arthropoda > Insecta > Coleoptera > Chrysomelidae > Gonioctena > Gonioctena quinquepunctata. The sequence continues at coordinate 110,116 of JAFIRS010003052.1, read as the reverse complement.
AAAAATATACCTTATATTACCCCTATGTTATACCGTTCTTGAGTTATTACACGTCGAACAGCTTGGACTTTTACATAAGAATTCAATTCACCCTAGAACATGGAGAAAACAACTGCATCCCTTTTCTAGACACATTGATAATGAGGGATGAAGACGGTGGTTTATCCAACGACTGGTACATGAAACCTAGCAATCCTGGCAGAATTCTCAACTTCCTCTCGAACCATCCATTATCCCAAAAACGTCCTCATTAAAGGTCTGGAACATAGGGCCTTATCCCTTAGTGATGATAGATCCCACGAATACAATCTCAAGAAAATTAAATGCATGTTACTTCAAAACCAATATCCCAGATCCTTGATAAATAAAATTTTATACAACCGCTCTAATTCTGATATCAATACGGGTTCCAGTGAAGGTAATAATAAAAAATATTTCAGATTAACTTACGTCAAAGGACTATCGGAAAAAATAAACAAGGTACCACAATGTGGTAAATCGTCGTTAGCACTAGGCAACGAACAAATTTAAAAAAATACTTCCTAGAGTGAAGGATGAGTTACCCAAGGAGTCACAGTCAAAAATTATATACAAAATCGATTGCGTGAATTGTGATAGTACATATATCGGACAAACAAAACAATTATTGGAAAATAGAGTCAAACAACACACAAACGATTGCAGAGACCTATCCAGATCTGCAAGAATTGCATTCTCAGAACACCACCATAACCTAGGTCATCATTTCGATTTCCACAACACAACATTTTTGGACTACGAAGATAACGAACGTAGATGTAAAAAAGTATTAACCTCATTTTCTCCTTTACAAAACGGAAAATCGTGACATACTTATGAATTGCTCTCAGAATGATTCCCAACACCATTTCATCCAAAAAATGATCATTCTGCAGCAAGGTGGGATAATAATGCGCCAAGCTGAAAACTGTCTCAACAAAAGTGGATACATATTATTTTTCACTATACAAAGAATCCTTTCGTGTGAAATAATTTTTCACTTGTGGGGGGGGTAAAATACCAACCCCAATTTAAAAAAAAAACGAGACCTAAAACTGCCCTAACAAAAGTAATCACAGATATTTTTTGACAATGCAGAGAATCATTTGGCGTTGAAAAAAATTCTTGCATTACTTGCAGAGGGGGTAAAATACCAACCTCAATTTGAAAAAAACCCCTCTGAAAAAAGAATCGGGGGTAAGACCTAAAACTGCCCCAACAAAAGTAATCACAGATCAGTCTTGACAATGCAGAGAATCATTTGGCGGTGAAAAAATTTTTTGCTTACCTGAAAGAGGGTAAAATACCAACCCCAATAAAAAAAAAATTTCGGGGGTAGGACCTAAAATTGCCCAAACAAAAGTTATGACAGAACTTCTTGACAATGCAGAGAATCATTTGGCGTAGGAAAAATTCTTGCATTACTTTCAGAAGGGGTGAAATACCAACCCAAATTTAAAAAAACTATTTCGGGGGTGAGACCTAAAACTGCTCCAACAAAAGTCATCACAGATCATTTTTGACAATGCAGAGAATCATTTGGCGTAGGAAAAATTCTTGCATTACTTGCAGAAGGGGTGAAATACCAACCCCAATTTAAAAAAAAAATATTTTGGGGGTAAGACCTAAAACTGCCCCAACAAAAGTAATCACAGATCATTCTTGACAATGCAGAAAATCATTCGACGTGGAAATTTTTTTTGCGTTACTCTTAGAGAGGGTAAAATACCAACCCTAATTTAAAAAAAAAGATTTCGGGGATAGGACCTAAAACTGCCCCGACAAAAGTTATGACAGAACTTTCTTGACAATGCAGAGAATCATTTGGCGTGGAAAAAATTCTTGCATTACTTTCAGAAGGGGTGAAATGTCAACACATATTTAAAAAAACTATTTCGGGGCTGAGACCTAAAACTGCTCCAACGAAAGTAATCACAGATCATTTTTGACAATGCAGAGAATCATTTGATGTAGAAAAAGACCCAAAACTGCCCTAACAAAATTAATCACAGATCATTCTTGACAATGCAGATAATCATTAATAAAAATTATACTAACGCACTTTTTTTGTCTTAACTCCGAAATCGTTGTTTTTGATTGGGATTGGTATTTTACTCCCTCTGCAAAAAGGGCAAGAATTTTTGTCTACGCCAAATGATCCTTTGCATTGTTAAAAATGATCTGTGATTACTTTTGTTGGGGAAGTTTTAGGTCTTACCCCCAAAATAGTTTTTTTTATTGTAGTTGGTATTTTACCTCCCTGCAAGTAATGCAAGAATTTTTTTCCACGCCAGATGATTCTCTGCATTGTTAAAAATGATCTGTGATTACTTTTGTTGGGGCAGTTTTAGGTCTTACACGCAAAATCGATTCAAGAATTTTTCTGTACATCAAATGATTCTCTGCATTCTCAAGAATGATCTGTGATTACTTCTGTTGGGGCAGTTTCAGGTATTACCTCCAAAATCCATTTTTTAAAAAATTTGGGTTGGTATTTCACCCCCTCTGCAAGTAATGCAAGAATTTTTTTCTACGCCAAATGATTCTCCGCACTGTGAAAAATGATCGGTGATTACTTTTGTTGGGACAGTTTTAGGTCTCACCCCCCGATTTTTTTCATTGGGGTTGGTATTTTAGCCTCTCTGCAAGTAATGCAAGATTTTTTTAACATCAAATGATTCTATGCATTGTCGAAAATTATCTGTGATTACTTTTCATGGGGCAGTTTTAGGTCTCACCCCCAAAATCGTTTTGTTTTTTATTTTGGTAGGTATTTTACCCCTTTTGCAAGTGCAAGATTTTTTTTCACGCGGAATAATTCTCTGTATAGGAAAGAATAATAAGTTTTCAGCTTGGCATATTATTATCCCACCATGCTGCAGAATTATCATTTTTGGATGAAATGGTGTTGACAATCATTCGGAAAGCAATTCATGAGTGTAACTCGATTTTCCGTTTTGAAGGGAGAAAATGAGGATAATATTTTGTTACATCTTTACTGAACCCCAAATAAATTTTGAGTCCGACGCCACTGAACGTTCGGCAATCCTCGGCAAATCGGCGTTATCTTTTGGCTGCTGTTTTTCCACAGGTCTGTATTGCAGCCAATCTATTACAGTAAAACAAAATTATAGTTGAAAAAACTAAAAAACACACCAATGTAGTAACAAGGACTAAAGAGTTTAAAATAATAAGATTGACCAAAAATCTTCCTCTTATGTAAAAAAAGCGTGAGGTGCTTGAAATCAGTTATTTCGATATCATTATGAAAAGGAGGGCACCCCACGCTTTTTTTTACATACGAGGAAATTTTTTGGTAAATGACTGTATTCTTATTATTTTTAACTTTTACGTACTTATTGCTACATAAGGTGTTTTTAAGTTTTTTAAACTATAATATTATTATTAACTTTCCACTCCATATTGCTACAGAACACTAAAAAAGACTACGGGAGAAAAGCTCTTCGATTTATTCATACATATGGAACAACAGTTTTTTCAAAATTATGGTGAATGGGATGCATGATGCAGTTTGGTGAATCTGCGCCTCCGCCACACTTTTGAAATGTAAATCCTTTTTAACCGACGAAACCATAAAGAAGGAGGTTCTCTATTCGACGCGTATATTTAACTTTTTTTATAATTTTTTTCATGAATGATCACGCATAACTTTTCACTGAGGCGTCCGATTCCGATAATTTATTATAATTTTCCAGTAGATAGGGTTTTCTTCGAAGTTGGTCCCATTCGAATTTAAAAGATGAAATCCACCCCTAAGAGTAGCAAAATGAAGGATATTGATCACTCACCCTCTGAATTCTGGTCCGTTAACCGATTCTATCAGACATAACTTTGTACTGGGATCTTCGATTTGGATGATTCTTCTCAAATCAGATAGGGTATACCTCATAGTTGATCATATTTGGATTTCGAATGGAATTTTCCACCGTTACGGGTAGAAAAATAGGGGATAATTGATTTTTCACTTGTGAACATTGGCACACATATGTAGTTGACAATGACAGATCGCTAGTGTTATTATCACAATATCATAATATTCTATGAGAGGATGGAATGATATACAAAGTAATGAAATAAACTAACCAGAACAACAAAAATAATTTATATTACAACAAATAGTATAAGTAGATAATCATATTATTTAACTGGTCATAGTTGAAGTAAGGTGGGTGAGTAGTAAGTATTATGGAAGTAATAAAAAAACATGTCGGTAGTAATTGGTAGATTTCAGCCACAAAAAATTGAAAAATAAAAACTTTCTAACAAAAAATTTAACTGACGGAATACGGAACTAAAAAGGTAAAAATAAAAGAAACATTCTTAGTCTCAGTAACTAAGCCCCTAAACTAATGTAAGTAACTAATTTTGAGTCGGCGCCAAACGAACAATCAACGAAGATCATTAAATTACTTCAAAAAAATTATCAGAGTGTCACCGCACTCCTTACCTAATTCGTTTGCTTGTTTGTTTGGCGTCGACTCAGAATTAGTTACTTGCATTAGTTTAGGAGCTTAGTTTTTGAGATTAAGAAGGTTTTTTTTATTTTATACCTTTCAGTTCCGTATTTCGTCGGTTTAATTTTTTGGTAAAAAGGTTTTATTTTCTGACGATGTTGGTCAGAATACCAGGTCATCAATGAAATTATTCTATTTCCATCGGTTCTCAATACGTTTGCAAAATTTCCATCAATTCGGACGTCTGGAAGCGGATGAAAATTCATTTCAGAAATTCCAGTACCTATATTTTGTGAAAAAAAAAATTTAAAATTGTTTTTAACCTTTTTCTTAGTTGTTTGACCAACCCTCAGAAGTAAATGAAAGCTTGTACGAGTTGAGATCACGGGGACCTCACCTTTCATAGTGAGATCCAAAACCACTCTTGGGGCCTTTTTTTAACCATCTGCGGGAGTCAAATTCGCGCCTAGTGGAAACAGTGGACAGAAGACCAACGCTCGTGCCACTGCGCCACAAACCCCTTAATTCATGCATACATACAGGTGCAGCTAATAGTCTAAAATAAATTAATAATAATAAATTTATTATGTAAAAAATATATCGCGTGTGGGGGGGGGGGGGCTACAAAGTTCCTGGCCAGACTATGATTAATTGAAAATTTGCTGTTCTAAATACATAATTTGTTTGTTTCTATTTCGACACACTTCATATGAATTGGATAAATACTTTCAATGTCGAATTGTGTGTTAGCTTTCGTTCATTCTATCACATTAATCCTAAAAAAGTAACATCTCTCCTCGCTAAAATTCTGGTTTGGCCCCACATTCCCAACCTTTCCAATATGGAACATATTGACTGTTTTACGACCTGACATAAATGCTGTTTTGGTGAAATCTTTACCTGTTCTGCTTCTTCTTTTGTTCATCCCAAGAACTCTCTTCTATAGGCAGTAGGTATAAAAATAGAAACAAATCAAAATATTTTTGGGTGAGGTGATTTGAATGAATTTATAGACTTGCATTCCATATGTAGATTCGATCATCATTTGAATATATTTCAAAATACGAGAAGCTAACAATATTCATTAATCTCAATAAAATTCAGAGTGAATTGATGGTTTCTGTCTAGGTTCCTAGAGAAATCATCATAAGAAGATGGTTTTTCATTGTCAAAGGCATCATGTGATAATCAGGTCGTAGTCAGTCTATTTTAAACCGACGAAAAAAAAAGGAGGAGGTTCCACAGATAGTCCGATTCAGATGATTTTTTTCTGGATAGAGTATACCTCGAAGATAGCCCATTTGGATTTGAAAAAAATGTACACCCCAAGGGTAGGAAAATAAGGAATTATTTATTGACTTTACTCATACATATCAACCGATTCTGTTGAAACTTGGCACATACCGGGTGATTCTCTAATTTCTCTATTGAAGATAGAAAAACTAAATTTGGGGGTTGTGTATTATAGTTCAATTTAAATTTTTTGACATATTAACTTGCTTTGCTGTACCGGTTTGACCGGAAATGGGACATCCTATATATTTTTACTTATTTCGATCGAGAATGACATTCTAAATCCAATAACACCTCACTTGTCAATATTTGACAAATAAAGTGATTTTTATTCCAATTTTTATTTTTCGTTCTAGAATGCCATAGATCGTGTAAATCGCTTCATTCTTGATCAAGTAACATGGGAAAAATACAACTTTTAGGCTCATGACTTCACAGTCGTTTCAAGAAATTACAAATCGCAAATATGAATTTTTTCAGTTAACTTGATTTTTTCAAATGGAAAGGGGGTGGCTCGTCGGCTTTTTGTGAAAAATAATTTTCTTACGAATAATTTGATGCCACACACTTACACTTTATTTTCTGAAAAATTGCAAATTGCATACCTAATAACAAATAATACGCATTCGGTATACTTATGCACTGAGTCCTGTTATTCTAGTTATCGGTGACAAACAATTGAAGCTGTTGCTAGGAATACCTGAACAAATAGGCCAATGAATATGCTATCACTTTTAAAAATTTATTTGTTGCGTAGTTTATAATTTGATATAGAAAATTATACTGGAAACGAGAAAATTTACATGTTGCTAATTCACTGAGAAGCAAAAAAGAATGCAACTGATGCAGCTCGAATTTATGCTCAGAGATTCCCTAATCGTCGCCATCCTACTCGGCATTATTTTCCAACATTGGAAAGGAAAATACGAAATGAACCGGAAGAAAATGCCAATAACTTCATCGTCAGTGAAGAAAAAGTAGTAGACGTGTTGGCCTATGTTGAAGTGAATTGTACGGCGTCAATTCGTCCGTTTGGAGAATTCTTCACAAATATAATTATAGATCATTCAAGTACCACCTACACCAACATTTTTACGATAACGACCACAACCGAAGATTAACTCATTGCAACTGGATTTAGACTAAATACAGAGAAGATGTACGTTTTCCATTTGAAATTATTCATTCAGATGAAACTCCATTCACCAACTTTGGTCTGTTCAATCGGAATAATAGAAGGTACTGGTCTCAAACAAATTTACATCTGATGCAAGAAGGACATTTTCAAGAGCGATTTGGTGTCAATTGCTGGATGGGTATTATCAGAGGAAAACTTTCGAGGCCAACAATTTTCGACGGACAACTCACTGCGGAAAGATATCTACAGTTCCTTAGAAATCAAATTAATGATTTCATTGAAGACTTGCCACTGGCTAACCAAGTTGATATCTATTTTCAACAAGATGGAGCGCCACCTCACAATTCTCAAGTCGTAAGAGAACATCTGAATGACACCTTCCAAGAAAAGTGGATTGGCACTCATGAACCTATTCAGTGGCCTGCGAGGTACATTCTTAAGTTGTCATATTTTTTCATAATGTATTATTTCTTTTTCATATTCCAGATCACCAGATCTTACTCCGCTAGATGTTTTTTCTCTGGCGAACAATTAAAAATCAGGTGTATAACACAGCATCAGCTACTCCAAAACTGGAGTATAAAGTGAGGGTGGCATTCCAGAACATCACTGCGGAACAGCTAATCAAAAGTTGAACTTTGCCTTGATCAAGGAGGTCATTTCAAAAATTTAGAACCTAAATGGACCAATTTGCGCTTTTAAATGATTCTTAAAACGACTTTGAGGTCATAAGTCTCAAAGTCGTATTTTTCTCATGTTACTTGATCAAGAATGAAGCGATTTACACAATCCATTGCATTTTAGATCGAAAAAAAAAATTTAAATGAAGTGAGATTCTGTTGGCTTCAGAATGTCATTCTCGATCGAAATGAGTAGAAATATATAGGATGTCCCATTTGAAAATCTAAAGTTGGGGACATTTCCGGTCAAACCGAAAGTACGGCACAGCAAGGAAATGTGTCAAAAAATTTGAATTGAACAATAATATACAACCCCCAAATTTCGTTTTTCTATCTTCAATAATAAAACAGTTATGGGGTAAGCCACCTTGGAGAATCACACGGTATATGTAGTCCTGATGTACACATGTCCTCACCAATTGCCTCACTGATTGACTGATAAACGATCAACGCCCAGACCAAACTGCTGGACCTAGGGAGCTTAAATTTTGATAGCATGTTTTTTTGATATAGCATCCCTAAAGTGGTTAAAAGGTGGGTGAGAAGAGGGGTGAAAGTACAGTTGGTTTTGAAATTAGAGTGATGGAAATTTGTATTTGGGCTCATCTTCACAGATGGAAATAAATTTGTATCAGGGTTTTCGAAAATTAATCCCTAAAGAGGTAAAATGGCGGTTGAAAGTTAGTTTTGAAGTTAGGATCATTAAAATTGGTACTTGGGGGCCTTATTATAAATGAAAAATACGAGTTTCGGTGTTTTTTTTGGAATTGGTTTTCAAGTTGGGGTCATAAAAATTGGCATTTGAACTCGTCGTAGAATAAAAGAAAAATGGATTTCAGTGTGTTTTCAGAAATCTTTGGGGGTTTCAGTATTCGAATAACTCATGGGGTCTGTGGAGGAAGTCATATTTGATGTTATTTTGCTTGCAATATCACAATAGTTATCATTGAGCTGGTTGGGAGAAAGGTCCTCATAAAGGTCAACTTGATTTTCACGACTTGTTTGACGAATTTCATTTATTATATTCCACTCCCTTATGTTATCCTTTGTGGCAATTAGTCTATCATTGTGATAATTTTGCTTCAAGATTTTAATGAGTTTTCTGTACAAACTTCTATAAAGATGAAAGTATTGATGGAAATGTATGTAAATAGTGAACTTCCTGATCATGTGCAGCGAACGAAGGTTTTCAGAGGAAGTCTTCGGGCCTTTTGTATCCAAGAATTTTTTCGTTTGGGTTTATTGATCTTAAAAGAAAAGGAAGTGTTGAATTTGGCAAGTAATATTCTGTGAAATGTGTGAATTTGATCACTGACAGAAAAAATGGGCTCCCAGTCAGTATCAGAGCATAGTTGATGGAACTAACCATAACTGGCCTTGTTGTAGATCCTACCACGTTTTGGTTGGGGATTGCTTGGATTTGGATAGATGGAAAATTTACCCAATACAGCCTCGTCATCAGATAGACCAGCACTTATCACGGAACATGATACATTTTCGATATTCGAACAAATGTAGTCTATAGTTGAAGCTGAAGTCTATATTGAATATACTTTTTGTAATTACTGCCCCGTTACTTTCTAACCTGTCTGAGTTTTTTCGATCCCTATTCCAGATTCGCCAAACGAAGTCGTAAATTTAACACAATGTATTGAACTGTTGACAGGAGGGGAAACTTTTGACTGACGATGCGGCCCATACTGTTCGACTTGTGGAATGAAACGATAATTCAAAACGATGGTATATACAAACATTGGGTAAAATTTTGGTTAAACATTTGAAACGTATTTCTTCAACCGATGGCGGTAAATTGAACAATGTGATTAATTATCCCATACAAAATTTGAATTTGGACCAATATTCTCCTCAGGATAGAATGGATACTCTTTATAATATCTACGCCATATCTAATCATAGCGGCAGCATTTCCAAAGGACACTATACGGCATATTGCAAACACTCATATCCTAATTGTTGGCACCTCTTCGATGACCACCGTGTATTTTACAAGATTGATTCTTTCATCTCCCAGAGAGCATGTGACCTCCTCTTCTATGAAGAAGTTGATGATCTGAATTCTGATGGTGTTGTGGATTTTTCAGGGTTTTCCTCCAACTGGAACAGCAAATGCGCCATCACTTCGAGTCCCGGGCTTGAATCAAGATTTTCATCTTAAGATTATTCTAAATTTAACACTAAGCTTTCGTATTTTTGAAATTATTTTTATATCTATGTATTATTCTCAATAAAATTGTTATTTACTTATTATTATCGGTACTTACTATATTTACTTACTACTTGAATATTCACTAACCACCCTACCTATAAAAATATTTTTATTACCAATATCCAAATCAGGACATTAACTGAAAAATAATGTTAATGAATGCTTGTTGAAATTATTCACGAAATATTCCTCGTAAAACCGGTCAACAATTATCGTGATAAGCTCCAGGAAAAATATATTATAAATACCAGTGTTCATACATAATTCGGAAGGCATTTCCAAAAAAGAAAAATGAATGTCAAAACTTTGGTGACAATCATATTCGGTGAGTTTCAATCATGAAATGTACTTCAAAATTATCCATTTTTTATATCAGTATGGTGCATTTATATAAACATTCAAAATTGGAATATACGATGAGATACCATCTTAATATCTTCCAGGAGGTGCCCATTTTTATTCAGTTTATGGCTATTTTCGATTCTGGAATTGACAATTATCTTTATGTATTGAATATTAATGAAAATTATTTTTCTTTGAAAACCCTTTTTTTCGTTTACCATACCGCTAGATTACCTTTGAAATGAAGCTTTTCTCATACAAGAATTTGCGAAACACTTTAGTTGTCACTATCTAATATATATACAATGTCACACATAAAGTTCGCAACATATGGAAGTTTTTTTTATTAATAGATATAATGAAAATTTGACCAGTTAGTTTGAGCTTGAAAAATGAGTGAAAAACAGCCTCTTTTCTTTTGTCATGTGCTACTCTAAACCTGTCAAATTTGAATTTTTTCAAAAATCCTCAAAAAATATTTTTTTTTGGAAATTTCGGAAAATGCCAAAGGAAAAAGTTGCTCAGTTTCCAATTTTATACTCTTGCTCCACTGCTCTACTGTCACTTCGACTTTTTCCCAATTTTTTTCATTTTTCGAATCTTTTGCTCTACCGATTCGAACTAAACATGATTCAAATCTCATAATTTTGATGAATACGAGACTTATATGTCATATCTTGCCCAAAAAATACCCACATTGGCCTGTTACCAGAAAAAAAATGTACTTCGGGAAATTTGTCTTCGTTGTTGCAAAGTTCATCTAGTTTTCTAATTTCATTGTGAAATTGATTCGAATTTTCAATGTATGGACGTTAATATGTCAGTAATCGAATAAACGAATTTCTCTTCATTCTCATTGAACTCGTAGTTCTTTTTTTAATAGATTTTCATCCAGTTTGATTATTTTGCCGCCCAATAATTAAGTTACAAACAAACCCGAAATATCATACTTTTCTGTAAACTAAACAATGACCTACAGTTTCATAACTATTCAAAAGAGTTTCGTTCTAGAGATTTGTACTAATCATGATATAAAATTTTGTGATTTTAAACAATACAAGACTATTGCAACATTTCGGGAAGAAAATAGTAGAATTGATCGAATCGAAATAAAATTCTCCCTTGGTAGGCTTTCGAAACAAATTTTTAGTTTTGGTTAATGTCAAATTATTGCATTAAATAAATCGAGTTATTTTGTGTACAGATTTTCGTACATTTATAATTCACAAATGAGTTTCATGTACAATGTTATCCACACAAGACGAAGTGGAAATCGTTCTTTTATGTGGTGAGAATGTGACATATCGAGATGTTGCTTGTATTTTCAATCACCGGCATCCAGGAAAGATATTGAAAACATTCGAAAAAACTGGCTCTGTGGACAATCGTTTCAAAAAACCATATAGTCCAATGAGGTATGATAAAGAAGAACAACTCAATGTTCGTTTGAGCGTTGTTGAAAACGGAAAAACTAATATTAGGAGTATGAGTGAAAATACAGGGGTTGGCAGAGGAACTGTGAGACGAATTTTGCACAAAAATAATTTCCATCCCTATAAGCCAAAGTTCGAACACACTCTTAAAGAAAGAGATTTCGATATTCGAGCAGGATTTTCATTATGGTTCCAAGGTGAGAGAGAAAATGATATCACATTTCCCTACAGGATTTCATGGACAGACGAGGCAACTTTCACTTCGAACGGAACAGTTAGTTCCCAAAATTGTCGCTGGTGGTCCAACAATAATCCAAATTTTGTAATAGAATGCCGTGACCAATATTCATTCAAGACAAATGTGTGGTGTCGTTTATTACATAACCAAATAATTGGACCATATTTTTAAGGGAAAACTTGAACGCAGACATGTACGGAAATTTCATTAGGAATCAGTTGTCTGGGGTTTTGGATAATCTGCCTCTAGTGTTAGACGAAATTTGTGGTATCAGCTTGACGGGGCACGGATCCACCAAACGGTGGAAGTGGAACAGTGTCTCAGTCAGATGTTTGGGGGCAAAGTGATAGGACGAGATTGGGAAGATTATTGGCCACCGGGCTAATCTTCAATGGACTTCTTTCTATGGGGTTATCTGAAACAAAAATTGTATAAGCACAGACCAATTGCAAACAAAGAACATTTAGAGAATACCATTCGGGAGTGTTGTGCTAACATAAATCCCCTATTTATCAAAAATGCCACAAAGCCTGTGAATTAAAGGACTATAATTTGTATAGAACGGGGGGGACGGCATACTGAATGGTGAATTCGGGTTCTCCATAAGATTATTGAAATAAATCAATGAATGCTACGATGTTTTGTTGGGAATTTGGTTATAGTTATTTTGGTTTGATGTTTTTTACACATATGGTAGGAAATAAAGAATATGAGATTTATGGAATTAATTCAAAAAACGTTGGGAAAAATTATTATTTGCTCGAAAATTACATCTAACAGTTTACATCCAACAGTCACACTGTTGGGGGAAACTACACAAAATATTTGAACTCATCTGCAGCTAACGGGATACAAATCTGTTAAAAAGAATACGAGTTAATAAGAATGAAGAAAATTCGTTATTCGATTACTGACATACAACGTCCATACATTGAAATCCGAATCAGTTTCACAATGAAATGGAAAAACAAAGACGAATTTCGGGAAGTGAATTTTTTTTTCTGGAAACAGGACAATGTGGGTATTTTTTGGGCAAGATATGAAAGTCTCGTATTCATCAAAATTATGAAATTTGAATCATGTTTCGTTCGAATCGGTAGAGCAAAAGACTCGAAAAATAAAAATAAATGGAAAAAAGTCGAAGTGACAGTAGAGCAGTGGAGCAAAAGTATAAAATTGGAAACTGAGCATCTTTCGAAATTTCGAAAAAAATACCGATTTTCTGAGGATTTTTGAAAATTTTTTTAGAGTTTAGAGTAGCACATGACTAAAGGAAAGAGGATGTTTTTCACTCATTTTCCAAGCACAAACTAACTGCGAAGTCAAATTGCCATTATATCTATTAATAAAAAAACTCCATATGTTGCGAACTTTATGTGTGACTCGTTTACTAGGGAAGAAATTTTGGATGATGACGAAAAACCCACTTGTTCTAAATGTAAGGAAAGGAGAAAATGCACGAAGTCATTATCTATACTTAAATTCCCCAAAATTTTAGTAGTTCACTTGAAAAGATTTTCGCAGAAGGATAGATTCAGAGGAAAACTAAATGTGTATATATATATATATATATATATATATATATATATATATATATATATATATAATTATGAGTGATCATTTCTAATGTCTGTGAATATATAGAAAATAGTAAGGAATTTGTCGAACCCACGACCTTTCGCATTTCGCGATACCGTTTTCTGCCAGAATTTAATGTTAGTTGTTGAAACATAGAGAGTGAAAATATGAAATGTAAAATCTACGTGTGTTGTCAATGGTCATCAAGAACAGTTCTTTATATTCAACAACTAACATTAAATTTAAGTAGAAAACGGTATCGCGAAATGCATATGTTGAATCCAGGGTGTTTGATAGCTCAGCTGGTAGAGCATAAGACTAGTAATCTTGAGGTCGTGGGATCGAATCCTGCTCAAAGATGGTTTTTTTTTCTGGATTTTTTTTTTTTCTGCAGTGCCCCAAATTTCTTACTATTTTTTATATATTCACAGATATAAAAAATTATCACTCTTTTAATCAGAGTTGCTTGAACATCGACTAAAGCCGGCAAATTCGGCGACGTTGGCGATAGTTAAAAACTGTTCTTGATGACCATTGACAACACATGTATATTTTACATTTCATATTTTCACTTTCCATGTTTCAACGACTAACATCAAAGTCTGGGAGAAAACGGTATCACGAAATGCAGATGTTGAATCCGGGGTCTTCGATAGCTCAGTCGATAGAGCATAATACTAGTAATCTTACGGTCGTGGGTTCGAATTCTGCTCGATGATGGTTTTTTTCTGGAACTTAAAAATTTGTCTGCAATGCAATGCCACAAATTCCTTACAATTTTCAATATAAATATATATATATATATATATATATATATATATATATATATATATATATATATATATATATATATATATATATATAAAAAGTGTACTCTTTAAAGTTTGTCCAAGCTTTCGGAATGTTTTATTTCCATCTTCAGGGATACTACAATGAAGAATTGAACAAATTAGTGTGTCATTCGAACCTTAAGGTACTAATAACTTACATCTTTGTTGAGATTAGTTTCTATGTTGTTTATGAATGTTCTTATGAAAGTACGGTGAAAAATTTTTTTTATTTGAATTAAAATAACTTATATTTCACCGTACTTTACATGAAGAACATTCATAAACAACATAGAAACTAATCTCAACAAAGATGTAAGTTATTAGTACCTTAAGGTTCGAATGACTCACCTATTTGTTCAATTCTTCATTATATCCTGAAATGAATAAAACATTGAAAGCTTGACAAACTTTAAAGATCACTCTTTGCTGCATACCCCAATAATCAAATTGTTTACACCTAACTAGTCAGCAACGACTATCTTTCACTATATATATATATATATATATATATATATATATATATATATATATATATATATATAAATTTAGAAATAACGACTGAAAATTGGTATGAACAGTGGGGACTAACGGGGATCTTCAGTCAGCACAAGTGTTGAACTATGAAAAACTCTTTAATACGATGGACCGAGCTTTCGTTTCAATTTTGAAACTTCTTCAGGGTCCTAAAATATGTAAATGACATTATTGGGAAAAAAATACTTAAAGTGAAGAAAGTACTTACATTAATCTGAGTGGATGATAAATGAACATTAACTTTAAAGAAAAAACGTAAAATATGTAAAAATTTGTCGGAATGGTGTTATATCTTTGACGCTTCGAGTGACATTGAAGGATTTGAAATGA
>JAFIRS010003052.1:0-90000 GCA_018342105.1 Gonioctena quinquepunctata | reverse complement strand
GCAAATGGTCTGTGCTTATACACTTTTTGTTTCAGATAACCCCATAGAAAAAAGTCCATTGGAGATAAGCCCGGTGATCTTGGTGGCCAATAATCTTCCCAATCTCGTTCTATCACTTTGCCCCTAACCATCTGACTGAGACACTGTTTCACTTCTACGGTTTGGTGGATCGGTGCCTCGTCAAGCTGATACCACGAATTTCGTCAGAGGCAGATTATCCAAAACTTCAGACAACTGTTTCATTATGAAATTTAAAATATGGTCCAATTATTTGGTTATGTAATAAACCACACCACACATTTGTCTTGAATGAATATTGGTCACGGCATTCTATTACAAAATTTGGATTATTGTTGGACCACCAGCGACAGTTTTGGGAACTAACTGTTCCGTTCGACGTGAAAGTTGCCTCGTCTGTCCATAAAATGCTGTGGGGAAATTTAATATCATTTTCTCTCTCACTTCGGAACCAAAATGAAAATCCTGCTCGAATATCGAAATCTCTTTCTTTAAGAGTGTGTATACCTTATTGGATTATGTGGTTTCTTGAAACGATTGTCTACAGAGCCAGTTTCTTTGAATGTTTTCAATATCCTTCCCACGGTACTAAAGTAAATATTCCTTCCTCGATGCCGGTGATTTTTTTTTTTTTTTTATATGTTCTGGTTCCCACGAAAAGGGATATCCTGTAATGTTCAGAGAACATCGTGGGAACCAAGGGAAAGAAGGTAGGAGTTGGTGTTCTTCTTAAATTTCTGGAGGTTGTATGCCTCGGGGAACACCTCCCTAGGCAATGAGTTCCAAAGCCTCGCAGTTCGTTGGATGAATGAGTCTTTGGAAAGTGATGTTCTGCAGGTCTCCAAAGTGACCACGAAGGGGTGTGAAGACTGAACTTGACGGGTTAATCTCGAAGAGACTGCCAAAGGAGGAACGATTGTTGATATTTCAGAAGAGCATCGCCCATGAAAATATCTATAAAGTAGAGACAAATCGCCAACTTTTCTACGGTGTTCCAGACAAGTGAGCGAGTTTGTAAGCGAGGCATCACCGACGAGACGAATTGCCCTTTTTTGGACAGAATCCAATAGCTTCAGGATATGTTTAGGTGCCGCACTCCAAATATGGGAACAGTATTCCAGGACAGGTCGGATCTGTGCCTTATAGATCATAAGCAGCTGACTGGAGGTGAAATAGCTCTTGGCACGAAACAAAAACCAAGTTTTTGGGATGCACTTTTGGCAATGGACCTCACGTGATTTTCCCAGGAAAGGTTATTGCTGATAGTAATACCAAGCATCGATATGGATGACTTCAGTGGTATGGTTACTCCTGACAAAGTTATGTTAGGCACAGTGAGATCGGCTTTTCTAGAGAAAAGACATGCTTGTGTTTTGTTTGCATTGAATTCTACCAAGTTATTGGATCCCCATTCGAGAATTGTTGCTAAGTCCATATTTATATTGTTAACATTTCTTCCTCGTTCATTTCTGGTTTCACGGGCTGATATAGGGGCCCTGGAAGAGAAAGCGGTATGGAGGGTACTATCATCGGCAAAGCTGTGTACGGGACATGAAGTTGCTTTCAACAGGTCGTTGATGTGAAGTAAAAATAGTGTTGGTGCTAGAATGGATCCTTGCGGAACACCAGCATTTATGAGTAGAGTGTCAGATGAAACTCCATCGACCACTACATGGAGAGACCTGTTTGAGAGAAAACTAGCAAGCAGAGAACACAGCTGAGGGGGCAAGCCATAAGATGGAAGCTTGGCGAGGAGTCCCTGGTGCCAAACTCGATCGAACGCCTTGGAGATATCTAATGCCACAGCTAAAGTTTCTCCATACTTTTCAATAGATAGCTGCCATATATGTGAGACGTATGCGAGCAGGTCACCAGTTGATCTCTGATGGCGGAAGCCATATTGCCTATCATTAGTAATTCCTGAGTCTTCCAGATATTTCATGAGCTCGATGTTGATGGCTTTTTCCATGACCTTTGAAATAATAGATAGCAGTGCGATAGGTCTGTAGTTGCTAGGTAGGGTCTTTTGCCTTTTTCAGGGACTGGCTGTACTCTTGCAATTTTCCAATTGGACGGAAATACTCCCAAATTGTAAGAGTGGTTGAACAACTTGCAAAGAACAGGTGTTAGTTCGGGGGCACATTTCTTGAGAACAATCGGCGGGATTCCGTCAGATCCACAGGCTTTGTTGGTGTTGAGACCCAGCAAAATCTTTCTGATAGTACGTTGGCGAAAGGTGATCTCGGGCATGTGACTGTCAATAGGTGTAATGTTCGGGGTTGTTTTCCCGAAGAATCCAGAGTGGAATTTCCAGCAAATAGGTGCGCAAAGATATTGGCTTTTTCCTGGGCAGTCGTTGCTAGTGTTCCATCTTCTTTGGTTAGGGGAGGAAAAGAACTGGAAGTGAAGTTTCTTCCCACAGCTTTGGCGAAAGACCAAAATGAACGGGATCCGTTGGGACATTCAACAAGTTTTGATCTTATTTTGGCATTATGAGCAACTTTTGAACATTCTATTGTCTCTTTGCATATGCCTCTAGCCTCAACGTATGCTGCTCTGGTCTCAGGTCCCGGATTTTTTTGCCATCGATGGTATGCTGCCTGTTTGGAAGCCACAGCTCTAGAGCAGTTTCTGTTAAACCAGGTCTTATCAGATGATGTTCTTCTTTCGGTATTCGGTATGTAAGTTTGCATCCCCAACATGATGATTTCAGAAATTGTCTCAGCACATCGTGTTGGATCTACTGAAGAGAAACAAACTCTCTTCCATGGAAACGCTGAGAAAAACATACGAAGACCTTCCCAGTCGGCCGAATTGTAATGCCACATGAGACGGGGTGGTATTGTGCTGCTCGATGGTAAATGGAAAGAGCATGTTGTGGAGATGAGGGTGTGATCAGAGTTTCCAAGTGGGGCACAAACTTCTATTCTATACGGGTCAGGATTGGTGGTGAGGAAAAGATCTAGTGTATTGGCAGACTGGTTGTTGACATCAGGGATGCGGGTTGGTAGCTCGACCAGTTGTTCTAGACCATGAGTGATGGCGAAGGCCTCAGCTTGACGACCTGCATTGAAAATACAAGCAATATTCTCACCTCATACACGAACGATTTCCACTTTGTCTTGTGTGGATAATATTGTACATAAAACTTATTTGTGAATTGTAAATGTAGGGAAATGTGTACACAAAACAACTGGATTTATTAAACGCAATTATTTGACATTAACCAAACCTAAAAATCTGTTCCAAAAGGCTACTAAGGTAAAATTTTATTTTTCCCCGAGATGTTGCAAAAGTCTTGTATTGTTAAAAATCAGGAAATTGTAAATCATGTTTAGTACAATCGCTTATGAATAATTATGAAACTGTAGGTCATTGTTTAGTTTACAGAAAAGTATGACATTTCGGGTTTGTTTGTAACTGAATTATTGGTCAGAAAAATAATCAAACTGGATAAAAATCCATTGACAAAAGAAATACGAGTGTAATAAAAATGAAGAGGAATTCGTTCATTCGATTACTGCTATATTAACGTCCATACTTCGAAAATATGAATCAGTTTCAGAATGAAATGAAAAAACTAGATGAATTTTGCAACAACAAAGACGAATTTCTAGAGGTGCATGATTTTTTTTTTCTGGTAACAGACCAATGTGAGTATTTTCTGGGCAAAATATGATATCGAAGTCTCGTATTCATCAAAATTATGAAATTTGAATCATGTTTCGTTCGAATCGGTAGAGCGAAAGATTCGAAAAATTAAAAAAATTGGAAAAAAGTCGAAGTGACAGTAAGGAGTCCGAATTTGGAGGGAAGGTATGAAATTGGAAACTTTTTTATTCGGCATTTTTCGAAATTTCTGAAAAAAAAAAGATTTTTTGAGGATTTTTGAAAAAAATGTCAAATTTGACAGGTTTAGAGTAGCTCATGACGAAAAGGAAAGGGGCTGTTTTCCACTCATTTCCCAAGCTCAAACTAACTGCGAAGTTAAATTTTCATTATACCTCTTAATAAAAGAAACTTCCATATGTTGCGAACTTTATGTGTGACACTGTATGTATTTTCTGAAATATAAAACGACAATTGATACACCCGGTATGAATTACGGAGAAAATGTATAGGAAGTCAAAATTAATTTCCATAAAGAATATACTTGAATGAGAAACAAATATAGAATGCTAAATAAAACAACTGTTCTTCAGTTATTTTGGCGATTGCTGATATTTCTACTTTTGTCGAATCAATAGTTGACTCTACTATGAAATCAATGAGGTAGTAGTTCCTCATTATACTATACATATATACCTTGCCAAATAAACAGTTTAATTTTCTTACCCTCAACTGGAAAACACACCACGATTCAAATGTTACTTAATTATTCTTCTGAATTACCGATTTTTTTATTATGCGTTCACTGATCGTAATATGATTATTTAGCTTCTTTGACAAATATTTATTCCATTCGTTGAGTTATTACTGAGATGATTCAAGAGAGTTACACTTCCACTATTTTTCGGCATACTTTTGATGAATTGGCTACTTTATGAATAAAATACGAAGTCTACGTTTACTTCGCATCAGAAGATGGGAATGCATCTTCACCAGATGAAATATGAAACCACTTTAATTTGCTTCATAATATGAAGCCTAAAACAGAACGTCTCACTGTACTTGCTGGACACTGAATGAATTCTGATCTAATAATCTCCTCGTTTACTTTCGACTTCAGTCTCATATAGGAAACTTCCCCACTATGATCCCTTCTCAGTTTTTGAATAGGCGCTGTGTTGTCTCACGGTGATGAATTATGATTTTGGACATTGCCACGGCGGACATGGTCACGGCGGTACATTTCAATCACATTCTTTACGAGTTAATGTTTCCTTCCTGCTGTCGTAGAACTGTTAATTATCTATCGCGGCTTTGGGCTTAATAGAATGAAATAAATGTCCTGTCATAATTTAGTGGCGGTCTATTGTGAGTTTTATGTCATAACATATTCATCAGATCTTTTCAATGAGTGATGCTATTATATCGATGATTTAACGTGATTTTTACAGTCTTTGTC
Source organism: Gonioctena quinquepunctata (assembly GCA_018342105.1). Taxonomy (NCBI): domain Eukaryota; kingdom Metazoa; phylum Arthropoda; class Insecta; order Coleoptera; family Chrysomelidae; genus Gonioctena; species Gonioctena quinquepunctata. Next base: position 84,914 of record JAFIRS010003052.1, on the reverse strand, counting down.
GAACTCATACCGGCATTCTTCACTTAAGGGTATAACACATGATTACATTGAAATAATTGATTGATCGTGCCCCTTACAACACGTCAGCCATATTGGAGCCGTCATCTCAAAATCAATTTGGACTCTGTACACACTAACACAGCACATCAAATGAAAACTTCTGAAAATATTTGAAAAAAATTTCCCAAAAGTGCACCAGTACGCGCCTGCGGTAAACTCTCCGCACATGGAGCTCCACCAAAATCATAATTGAAATTGATGTCACTTTGACGACTGGTCTCTCCCAGCCACAGACAGTTTCCTTCCCTACGTTTCGATTTGATTCAATTCATCCTCAGGGCTCTGTAACAATGGTTACGCAAATAGTGAAAAGGTTTAATTTTTTCATCATTATACTTGTCATGTTAAGAAAAGTACTCACCAAAAAGTAGTTGTTTCCGAGTTGAAATCTTCAAAATTTAAATACATATTCAGACGTGAGAGATAGGTACACAGAAAACGAAACTCCAACGAGTACAATGTTGCTTGTATACTGACGGGACGGAAATTAAATACTGAGATAAGAAACTGAGATTGAAAGAAACAATTCATTAAATATATAGTAAATAAAGAAAAAATGCCAATATTTTTATCATTGATAAGGAGGCCAGATGTCGACGGAACAAAGAGAATAGTAACGGTGATGCATCTAGGCATTTGATTAATCAAGTTGAAAAAGGCTGTGTTTAAACCTTTTCACTATTTGAGGAGCCATTGAATCAATTCGAAACGTCGACAAGAGAACAACACTTTTTTCTTCAACAACTCCACTTCCCCTTCACCTTTGATATATACATTCTTATCCTTTCCTTCTCCTACTATGAGATGAATTGTGTATATGGAAGGCTAATGGCCATAGCAGCCGACGCCCATTGAAAAAGTGGTTTATTTGATATGTATTTGGTAAGTTACGACAAAAAAACACTTGTTATAGAAAGGGTGAAATGAATACATGAAATAATGAAAAGGTCACATGATGATGAAGTTAGAGAAAATTCTTTATGGAGAAATTTTGGTACTATGGGTGTTCCTGATTCCTGGAATCCTGTTGGCTCCCCTGAACAGTAAATAACAGAAATATAAACAGATTGAGTAATCAGCAGGTTATTTGGGAGGTTGTGAAATTTCATCGATTTTCTCCGGCATCTTGTTTCCTCATTGGGAGGGGGCACCAAATTTGAATTGACAAACGTGAAAATACATGTGTTGCTTAATACTCGAAAACGATAGTTTTTCGCGAATATCTCAAAAACTATCGCAGATATAATCGAAAAAAAGATCCTTAAAGAGCAGGAAATTTCCTTAAAAAAAGTCCCTCCCGGAATTCTACCACCGATGTTTATAATTTCAATTACCAATATTTATAATTTTAATTGTTCACTTCGACAAAAAAAAATTAACCATTGAATATGGATTTTAAGGAAAAAGAATCATGTATCATTTAGATACATGAATAAATGATAATCCGTCGAACACAAATGTTTTCTGCAATTTTTCTATTATTTGCGCTTCCGTTATTTCTCAAGTTGGAAATTAACATAAAAACCCTGATAATTTCCACACAGCTCAAACAATACCTTCAGTTCTGAAATCGAGAAACTGAAGAACGTATTTTCCGAACACATGTGGTGAAATTTGGTACGGAAATATTGCGTGTCTGTACCTCGGCTAATGGGCTAGATGTGTTCGAATGGGAACTTAGTAGATAGAACTTTAATTTTGAAAGATCTTTATTTTTTCAGTGATTGGAATTGGACAAATTCCTGTTGGAAAAAGCTTACAATTGCTAAAAAAGGTATTCGAAAAAGTTGAGAATATTTCGCAAGCAGGTAAGGTAATTATTTCTTTTCAAATAATTCCAGGAAAAACTTTTTAACAAAAAATTAAACCGACGAAAATATCAACTGAAAGGAAAAAATAAAATGAATCTCCTTAGTCTTAATAATAACTGAGCTCCTAACTAATGTGAGTAACTAATTTTGAGTCGGCGCCAAACAAACTAGCAATTGAATCAGGTAAAGCGTAGAATGCACGGCGGCGTTGTAATTATTTCTTCAAAGTAATACAATGATCTGATCTTCGTTGATTTTGTGTTTGTCGCCGACCTGGAATTTTTCACTCATATTAGTTAGGAGCTCAGTTATTATTAAGACAAAGGGGTTTTATTTTATTTTTTGCTTTTCATTTAATTTTTTTGTCGGTTTAATTTTTTATTGAAAAGTTTTTAATTTTTACTTTTTATGGCTGAAATCCACTAATAACTACCTACTCAATTGACTCCATGTATCCATTATGTAGAAGTGTCATCATAACTATATATATGTGTGCCAAGTTTCAACAAAATCGGTTCACAGTTTAAAAATTATTAATTCCCCATTTTTCTACCCTTAGGCGTCGATTATTCCTTCTCGAAAAAAATAACCAGTTTTGAAGTCAATCCAATAAAAAAAGAATTATCTAAATCGGATAACCCAGTACAGAGTAATGAGTGGTAGAATGGGTTGAAGGGTTAAAATTCAGTGGATGAACGATAAATGTCCCCTATTTTTCTACGCTCAACCCTTTGAGGACGGATTCAATTTTCTTACAGGTTTTCAGCATCCAGCAAAAAATTCTATATTTTGTACAAATTTCGATTTTTTTTATCAGAGACATCAAAATATCATTTCTTATGGAAATTCTTGAAACAGTTAGTTTTCTCGGTAAGACAAAGACCCTCTTTGCATATGGAGCAGGGCCATCTAGTTCGATGCGGTTGCAACTGTGTGCTACAAAGTGCACAACGACCTTTGGTTCCATGGATTAGCATGTGAGCAAATTCATCGTATCTCCCTTCGGGAGGCACGATCATCTTGAATCGGTTTGGAGGAACTTCGGTGCTTCGTCTTCTTCGGGTAGGCATTGATGGATCCGCACCTATCAGTCCAGTCGCTACCGCAGAGCGGAAATCCTTTAGATTCAGTCCTCTGGTATCCAGAGAGCGAGCTTTGTACACGATGGAAACATTGACCAATGCTAAGTCTACGAAATGCCAAAAAGTGTTGGCCACCATTTTTGCGACTTTGTAACTACCAACTTACTGGTCACATCTATCTACGAAGTTCATGTGCATGTTGTAATCCTTCATCAAGGCCAAACATCCGTCTTTTTGCTTCCTTGGAACAGTAACAGTGTCTTCGGGATTATGGAAATTGCTTATGAAACGAACAAGTTTTGTGTCTTCCAGTGCAAATACACCAGTCCTTCAGAGCTCATTCTACAATCCGAATCACCCCTCTTTCTCATGCTTTTCTCCGACCTTAGATCCTTTGGTTCATCCTTGCGGCCTCTTCTAGCGGTTCCACATAAGTAAATCTAAGTTGAATAGTAGACACGCTGCTATTTCCTGACCAATGAACGGGTGAGATTATTCAGAACTCGGTTGCCAAGATTCGATTCGGGCTTATCGTTGACTTTTCCTGTATATATTAAACAGAGCCTCATTGATTCAACACAGCGGGGCAAACTGTCGAGTCGGCAATATACACGGGACGCGAAGAGTAGCCGATGCAACGAGAAAATAGACTTTGAACCATAATTTCCGCCCGAATGAAATTGGGTAGCCAATCAGACTACGACTTGGCACTTCGCTTGTTTTTAGAATGGAAAAAGATCAAGAGTTCTGGTCTTTTCGCGAACCTCGAGGGGCTCGGCACGGGTTCCGCCGTTGGCGTGAGTCCAGCGGGATCGGCCCGAGTTTTTTGTTTTACCAGAAACTATATCGAATAAAATCGCCCTTCGATATATAATGGTTCCACGACAGGAACTATCGCGGGTAGATATCGTAAACTTTATTTCAATCATCAGTTCAGAAGACGAGTGTGTTTGAATTAGAAATCTGATTCGAGTGTCCACAGACGACTCCGATGGAAATGGGAATTATATTCGAGACTGGGAGGAAAATAGGAACTACAGGGGTAAGTTGCTGGCTCGAGTAGAAAATCTAACTTTTAACTATTGATTCACGGGGTGAACCTCATGCACAATTATCACCAGATTAGGGGTAAACATAACGTAGTATATCGGGAGTTCGTCTATCAAATTTGGGACTTACCTCAGACGATCACAACTTTTTGGTAATTTGGGAAAAAGGAACGCGAGTAACAATAAACTATGAGAGCTACGGGAAAAAACCGTCCTATATTTCGATAATAGGAAATCACTATATTCATCGGAAATATAATCCCTCATCTATTTTGGAACCAATATGTTATATTTTCAAACTGTTCGTTGTTGTTATTTTATTCTCAAAAGGAGTGTTTTTTTTTAGATTTTACATTATGATTCACCATTTTCTTTATTCGACAAACGTCGAGCTGTACTATAGTTTTTACCTTTTTTGTTAATAGATGTATTGAAGTTAACTTTTGTGTATTATTTTCTCAACCGAAGTTGAGGAAAGGGAAATTGAATCCAAGCAGGTTATTTTAATTGAGAGGCAAGAGTCAATTATTAGGTTATATTTTCACTTGAATAGAAGTCCCTCGAGACAAAAGACAAAAAGTACTAATTTTTATATAAAGAATGAAAAGTTATTCAAAAGAAAGACCTCGCATATTAAGCCGAAGGCATGTATCCAAATACGACGGACTAGTGGTAAACCAAAATATCAGTGCCTTCCATTATAGTATATCAAAATTGGTTTTGTGTGTAGAAAAATCCATTTTTCTACATACACCCTGGTGACAACAGCTGCCCTTATAATATGTAGTAACATTTCTGGACACAGAGAGTGTGACTATATTCAACACGAGGAGTTGAGATAAAATATAAGTGAGAATGGGAAATTCCATTATGTTATCAAATCGGGCGCACGAATGTATTTAAAGTTCGTCCATTCTTTCGATATATTTCGATATATATTGAGAGTTATTGGCAAAATAGTTTTTTTTAGAATTTAGTTTTTTCTTGTAAAAATTTAAATAAAGACAGTCAATAGTCTATTGGCTTGTTTCACAAAGCAGCACAAGGGGGATACGAAAAAACAGGAACTATTGTACCTGTACCATTACAAGCGTTACAACCTAAGAAAATTTCATTCGCTACAACTAATTAACAAACCATTTTCTCCTCATCTCACCGGCTCTCTGACGAAATAATAGTGATAACAGATATTTGCATACTCTGTTCACTACCGGTACCTCTGGTATCTTTTCCAGGATGTCCTGCAATTAAAAACCGTCAAAATAATAAAACTTACTTGTGCAATTTTTTGATTGTGTGATACCACAACGTCTTGCCAGTCTTCAAGCATACCAATTCATACTGACGAGCAGTTGAGAATTCATAGTTTCTTGCAAAATTATTAGAAATAGTCCACGAGAAAAAGAGCAGAGGCATGCATATTTGCAGGAGGTTCACATTTTGAACAGCAAATTTAATTTATTTCTTTGTGCACTCTTTGTGTAAGCATACCAAAATAATTCAGATAACTTTAGTTTTATAATTTTACCGTTTAAAAATTATTTTCTCAAATAAGTTTTTGTTTAAAGTTGCATGAAGTTGTCCAGCTAGATGCAAATGAATGAATTTTAATTTTTCATATGATAACCGTACGTCAAACGAAAAAAGATCAGGAGAGCAGATTTGCTCAGAAAGGAATGAGGATTTTTAATTTCAGAAAACCATTGGCGTATTACTTTTCTCTTCAAAGTAATTCAGTGCAAATCTCGCACGAATGTACGAAGGCCACTGGCAAAAATAAAAAATCATGTGAACTAGACAGTGCCTTTTGATGTATAGAAGAGGCTCACTACGTTTCACAAAAATATCTAGGGTTATACCAAAGTTATCATAAAAAAGGATTTTTTCTTAGAACTTTAGCTTCCTGTAGTTCAAAAGTTAAGACCTTTGGGACTGTTTAGATGTTTTTTTCTCGAAATGGACCCGAGAATGAGCTCCTTAAATATTGGCATATTATTGAGAAACACCCTTAGTATAAGACACCCGCCCATTTGAAGGATCATATTTCTTTTTCAGTGATGACACATTATCTATCCGAAGCTTCCTATACCAAAGAACAATTAAAATTGAAATATCCTGGATTTGGGGAAAATTTTATATTTTTTCCTGGCCAAGATGGAGAAATGATATATGGGTATTTGATATCTAATGATACCGTTGAAGGGTTTCCTTTGAAGGAGGATATAATTCCACTTGAAATTGATATAGCCGGGATTAATTTAGGAACCAAACATATTACCTTTACATTATTCAGTAGGTAAGTAGTACTCATGTCAAAATTAGTCCATTTTTGGCACGTTTGTTGTGGATTTTATTTTATATAATTTCAATTATTCACGATTCTCCAACTGTCTATAAACCAGGCGTAAAGTGAAAAAAGTCCGTGTAGTTTGAGAAAATTGAATATTTCGCTCATTTATACCTACTAAATAAAGTGTAACCCTGGTGAAATAAGTAGAATGCCCTCTACTTTTGTAATGAAAATCACATGAAGTTGTTTATTTGTCCTTGGTTTACCGGTTTTCTTGAAACTAAGTGAAAAAATATTCAGTATGAAGTCTCAAAAAAATCCTAGTGGAAAGTCTAGTCAGATAGGTAGATTTCACGATTCGTTTATTGATTTCTGAAATTAACATAAATTAAACTGATATAATTGCATATTTTCACTGGAAAACACAAACAGCATTTGTATTTTTTTGTGAACCCCAAACTCTACAATTAATAATTGTAGAAGGTTTCAAATCAACCTGAATATTACAAGAAGAATGAAATGATGAATGATTTGGTTTTCACAAATAACCATGTTTTGAATGGGCATAAATGGTTTGTCTGGGAAGAAAAATCGAGGGAAATATAATATATGAACGATCACAGTCGTTCTTTCTCCATAGTTAGAGAGCTGTAACGAATGAAGATCGTGATCGAATGCCCAGGCTATTCAGTGAAGTTTTCTAAAAATTCAAATTTTGAATGGACGTCAGAATTTTTTGTTCAATCAGGATAAAAATTCAATGTTTCTAGGTAAAAATGAATGCAAGATTAACAATATTTCCGTGAAATAATAAAACCACGAAAACATCTTAGAAATAAAATAAATTTATCATAAACTTAAGCTAACTGAAGCCGCGTAAATATGTAAACAGTAGTGAATAGAGTTGATGTCAATCAAGGTTTTGGAGTAAGTGAATTATTCATATATTTGTGTCTGGAAAATTGATTAATTTTCGTTATGGATTGAAGCATGCACCACATTCGATTTCTCCTCTAGTTTTGAGAAGATAAATATTATGTAACTACACTAGTTTCCAAATTTCCATAACTGAAGGTGGAAAATACATAACTAATTCATGAAAAATTATTATAAATGGTATCAGGTATTTCTCATTTGTTGGTGAATCTGTCTGTATCCCATATTATTTTCATTAAATATATCTATTTTCACCATCGTAAGTGTATTATTTTCATCTAATCAAATATCTGAGATTGGTGCTGTAATTTCAAATGAACAACCTCGAGTCCCTACATATATTGGATGTCCAAATTCTGCTAACCGCTCAGCAGAAATTGGCTGTTGTTGTACTTAGTTACAATAACCTCCAGTATAGTTAAAGTCTATCTCTAACAACAAAACGAGCAGTCTCGACGAAGGTGTTGTAGGTGTGGTGTGATTGATTCATAACACCCTGTACTGCTATAGCGCAACATTGGTCGTTAGTGGTGGAGTATTTTTATTTCAATTCTACCATATGCAAGTGGCGTAACAGATCGTTTTTTCGTTATTACAGCTCTCTCTCTCTATAACTAATAGGGAGTTTGCCGTTTTCAAATTAAAATTTTGAGTGATATTTGTTCGACGAATGAATACCAAATTTATGTAAAGACAACAAATAAAATTATTTGTTGGAACATTACTTTCGAAATGTGTTCAACTTGTATTATTCTGAAGATTTGCCTTGACACAGAATGAAAAAAAAATTCCATTCAACTATTTCAGAGATATATCACAAGGATTGGAACTGAAAGAAATCGGAGACCTGAAATATTACGATAATACAAAAAAACTCGTAATGGTGACCCATGGATGGATGTCATCTGGAAAAGAAGAGACATGTGTTGGCATAAAAAATAATTATCTGAATACGACAGATATTAATGTAATCATAATGGATTGGGGTGATATAGCAGGCAAGTGCAAACCATATATCATATATTATGGGACAGTGTGATATGTGTGTGTGATACTTTGGTCACCTATAATTTCAAAATAACAATTATTCATAGAAGTATTTATTTGGTTGCCTTCAAAAATATAGGAAATTTTACAACAAAAATTAATATTTATGATCTGGACACTAATGACGTTTTTGTCTTGTTTGAAAAATGTGAATTTTTGTGCCCGTGACAGGATCAACATTTTTTTTTGTATTCCGTCCAATGTTCAGTCCGCAGAGCATTTTCGACCTAAAAAGATTATTCTTTATATTGTGTAATGGCTTTTCCTTTCTTCGTCGGTTCAATTTCGGTTTTATTTAAATAATTTTATTTTTTTCAATTTTTCGGGGTTAAAATCTACAAATAACTACCTACTTAATTTTTGATTACTTTCAAAATACTTACCCATCTTACTTTAATTATTGACTGTTGAATAACCTACTTTAACTATTGATTATTATACAGTATAACATGCTAATATTTGAGGATTTGTATCCATTTTGAGATAAAAACTTCATATGAACATATGTTCTGAAGGTCTTAACTTTTGAACTACAGGGTGCTAAGTTTTAAGAAAAAAATATTTTTTTCATGGTAACTGTGGTATGACCCATAGATTGTCGTGAAACGCATCTTCCATGCATTAAAAATAATTTCTACTGTACAATATGATTTTTTATTGTTGCCAGTGGCGTTCGTGCGGGATTTGCACTGAATTATTTTAAAGATGAAAGTGATACGCCACTGCATTTTCTTGAGGTAAAAAATATTTTTGAAATCCTTATTCCTTTCTGAGCAAATCTGGTCGCCTGATTTTTTTTCGTTTGACGTACCATTTTCGCTTGAAAAAATTTAATTCATTCTTTTGCGTCTCGTTAGACAATTTATGTAACTTTAAACAATTCAAGTCTGAATACATTTTGTAATGTTAAAATACAAAATTACCCTGAACGCACAAAGAAATAAATTAAATCAGATGTTCAAAATGTGAACCCCTGCAAATATGCATGCCACTGCTCTTTTTCTCATGGACTCACGTACTTTTTGGAAAATAACGGGATTGTTTCTAATAGCTTCGCAAGAAACTATGATGCAATTTCTCAACTGCTCTTCAGTATTCTCTATTCTCACATTTATTCTTGTGATATTACAATTGATAATTTACTGTTTCTGTTGATCGGCGGATATAATACCTCAATTTTCTTATGTATCGGCGATCCACCATGACTCCCAGGTACTTGACCTGCTCTGAACATTCTATCTCCCTTCTATCAAAATCAAAATCAAATATACTTTATTGCCGGAAGAAGAATTCTTATTGACAAAGTACAGAATTAAGTCAGTTTATATACAAAAATGTAAAAACACGTATGCTATACATGCATACACAAGAAACATTGGAATAGTACATATGATGCATAAATAATTAAAAAAGTAACGGGGGGGTAAGTTTACAGATACTTCAAGACATTTTGAACACAGTCACAGTTAAATACAATACATTTCATGTAAGACATAACAAATTGATAAGTATAGTCTATATTCATGAACAACACGTTGAAATATATTAAAAATATAGAAATGTAAGGAAATATATAAATAAAAAATAAAAACAATATAAAATGTATAAATACAAAGTGAAAAATACGAGATCCTGATGCAGGTATCACAGTTAAGCTAAATTGCAAATGAGAATACTATAACTAAACTAGATTATATAGTGTTCCTAATAGGTACGATTATTGAAAAGTGACCTGAAAGAACTCCTGAACATTGTAAAGAACATGTTCAAGGGGAATATTCTTCATAGATGATTTAAATCGTTTATAGTCTTGAATATCTCTTATGTTCCATGGAATATGATTATAGATTTTTGCAGCATTATATATTAATGAGTTCTTGATTATATTGGTGGAAGGAATGGGGAGTGTCAAATTACCTTTTTGGCAAGTGATGCCCTCATTGACTTTATACAAATCTTTATTCTAAAAAATCAAGCAAACTGTCTCAAGTATAAACAAAGATGATACGGTTAGTAGATTATTCTGTTCAAATAAGGTCCTGCATGACTCTCGCGGTCCTGCTTTTGATAGATATCGAATGGCGCGTTTTTGTAAGACAAATATTGATTGAAAGTTTTCTTGGTTACATGAACCCCAAAATGCTATAGCATATCGAATATGCGATTCAACCAGTGCATGGTAAACCATCTTGGCCGTTGCTGTACCCAATTCATTGGTTACTATACGTATAGCATAACATCCTGATGCAAGCTTCTTTCCCAATTGCTTAACGTGATCATGGAACTTGCTTGTCGATGTAGACTCCAAGAAATTTGTTCATACTCACATTGACTATGGATTCATTTCCTAAAGGAATATCGGGTAGGGCACAATGGTATGCTATACAGTTAGTTTTGTTGATATTGAAGGACAGTAACATTACACCATTCTTTAATTTTTGATATATCTCGGGTTATTTTCATATGTAAGCTATCAATGTTGTTATTATGCCATAGAACTGTTGTATCATCTGCGAAGACTGTAAATAGTCCGTCAGTTGTTAAGCTAGTCAGGTCATTGAAGTACAACAAAAATAGGATTGGACCAAGCCACAATGGATTGCCCCACTGTCTGATAACTTGTGGGTTTTAACAAGTTGGGTTCTATCACTTAGGTAAGACTGTACCCACTTATGGCTTTGGTTCCTAAATACATCAAGTTGTAGTTTGCGCAGCAAAATTCCGTGATCTACGCAGTCGAAGGCCTTCGACAAATCACAGAATATTGCTGTACTCACTTTCCCCTGGTTCAGTTCAGTGTATAGTCTATTGAGGAATGTGAAAACAGCATCCCCCGTGGATTCCTGTCGCTGAAATCCAAATTGTTGCTCATTTAGAATATTGTTTTCTTTTATGAAGTTCATTAATCTTATTTTAACTAGTTTCTCGATTATTTTGCCTAGAACTGGTAAGAGTGAGATGGGCCTATAATTGGATGGATCGAATTTTTCACCACTTTTATGGATAGGAATTACAATTGAGGTTTTCGAGAAGATTGGAAAGGTCCCTGTTGCAAAGGAGTTGTTAATTAGCTGTACTAATAATTCCAACGTGAAGATTGGCATATTCTCGAATATTTTTATTGATATGTTATCAACTCCACAAGAACTTTTGTTTTTCATGTGTTTTATAGTTTTCATCACTTCACACAAGTTAGTCTCAGATAGTTCAAACGTTGCTGAAGTATTTATATTGTTCATAAATAGAAGTGGATCAGTCGCATCCCGAATATTGTCTGCGAGTTTTTTTGCGACACTGCAATAGTATTCGTTGAACAAATTTGGATCTAGACATTCTCCGTTAGCTTTAGCGTTATTCTTTCCACGAAAATCATTTATGACTCGCCAGGTCTCTTTAGTTGTATTACTACTCTTGAATATTCTATTATGGAAGTAGGCCTTTTTTGCTGCTTTTTTTTTTTTTTTAAAAAAATTTTAGTTTTCTAATTTGGTGCAGTGATCTTAGGTTATGGGATGATGTTCGAATTCCTTTCGTTAACCACATTTTTTTATTGTCATTTTTTATTTTAATTTTTATTATAGGAAAGGCCTGGTTGAAGCTATCGATCAAGTGGTTGTAGTAAAATTGAAAAGGGTCGTCAGTTTTCAAGCATGTATCCCAATCTTTCATTAGGCAGATTTCGTAAAATTTGTCATAGTTGGATTTACTGAATAGTCTGCCCCATTTGAAGGTATTCTTGTTATTAGGGTTTGATATGAACTTTATAGTGCACTGGACTGGTTCATGATCCGAAATATTGGCTGGTATAATACAACATGATACATTATCTTGGCTTAGATTACTACACATATAATCGATTTTGCTTTGAGAATATTGGGAAATTCTAGTTGGACCATTTGTATGCATTACTAAATTGAAGGTTGTGAGCAGATTATCAAGTTGGTGGGTTAGGAGTGAAATGCTTGTCATCATAGTCAATGTTGAAATCACCCGCCAAAATGAGAGTATATTTCGGGGGTAAACTATTCAAGAGATGCTCCAATTTGTCGAGGAATAAGTTTCCATTTGCACTAGGAGACCTATATAGACAAATTAAGTACGAGGTGGCCTTAGCAGAGAAAGCCATTGAAAATTCAAATTGTTTTTCAGTGATAAGGTCATTATATCTATCAATATGACTAAATTCAACTTCTTTCAGTGTCACTTCATTTACGAGTATCAGGGTACCGCCGCATTTATACTCACTCCTATAGAATTGTGAAACTAACGAGTAATTAGGGATATAAACAGGTTCCTCCTTTTTCAGCCAATGTTCAGTAAAAAGTAGTATATCTGGAATATTGATACTTTCAAGAAATATATACTACTCGTCTGATTTAGAACTGATCGACGAGTCAAACATGATATTGACTCGTTAGGTTTGACATTTTTCTTCATTGAACCCACAATAGTAGTAGCTACACATTCATCCCTAATGTTGATCGATTTTCTAAAAAAGAAGAAGTATCTGGTATGCATTGAATTGGTTCTGTGACAAGTATGTTGGAAGTTTGGATAGTTTTCAAAACTGTGTTTCCTCTCGGGTTGACTGCTAGATGCCTTCCAAATTCATCCAGTATTCTTTGTTTACTTCCTTGATGTTTGTTGTCGATTAAAATGTTAATGTTTTAACCCGCATTGAGCCTCCTGTATTTACTTATGTACATTGTTAGTTTGTTAATCATAATTTGGTCAATTGGTTTGTTCCGTTCTATGATTAGTGTGAGGTTGGCGAATTTACAAATAGGTAAAATTTGTTTCATAGTTTGTAACAAATTTCTATTGTTACTTATATTGTTAGTATTACACATGACTATGACATAATCTCCAGAACCATAGTTCATTGTGTCAAGAAAGATGTTGTTTGTTAAATCTTCAGTTTCATTTTGTGGCTTGATTTTTTCATCAATGTGACACGTCTTACCATCCGTTCGAATACGTACGAATACTCGTCTCCAATAATCAATAATTTTTTTTTGAGTAGTCATAAGTATTCGTTCTGGCAATCTCATCAACTAGAGGTTCATAGGTTGGTGCTTGAACCGCTTCTCCTGGGCTGATTGTACTGGCTTCAGGGGGTTGAACTGATTTGATGGGACATTTCTCAATTTCAGCTATACAAGAGGGGTCTTCATCATAATCACTCACTATTTCAACGTGGAAATTATTCACTAGATCGGATGACTTGGAGATCGCAATTTTGAAATCAGTTTGCTTGCTTTTGAAGACTTCCTTGTAGTGGTTACGATTTTTTTTAGGGTTCCATTTTTTTTCTTGTTATTTTTAGACTAGGTTTTTCTCTTCCTTTATGAGGAATTTCTGCTATGTTGCATTGTGTGCTTTTAACGGTAGTCATGATTTCTGATTTGGTCTCCTTGATATTGTCGTAGTTTTCTGTTTCTTCTCCATCTGCTCCATTGCATTCTGTTTGGGAGAAGGTGTTTTTGATGTCAGTTGTGGTTTGGATGCTGATCTCTTTAGTGGTTTGAGTGCTTGTTGTGGGAGTTGACTTATTTTGCAGTTGTTCGATGACTTTTTGAAGTTCTATTGTTCGTGTTTCGGCCTTCACTGAAGTCTGTTTTCGAGCTGTTAGTAATTCACATACTTCTTCTTCGGATTTTAGGGCATCCTCCATGAACTTGTCCATATCGTCTTTCAACTTTTTCATGTGTCCGTCTTTATCTTCAGTGTCCTCTTGGAGTTCTCCAATAGTTTTTTCCAAAATACTTTTTTCTAATATAAAGAAAGCTATGCTCTATGTGCTTTGTTGTGCTCTTGCAGCAAATTATTTTATGATCTTCTACAAATTTGACACCATTTTTATTTGTCAATATGCAAGCTCGATGGAAAATATTGAGACACTGTATACATATGAAGTAAGAAGGTGCAGGTTTCGATTTGCAGCACTTGAAGTTAACCATTTTTTTAAACCCACAGAAATTTTATGAGCACGGCACTGGATGCGTGTATTGAATGCTGCCAAATAAAAAAGCTCAAAGTTGTTTTTACACTGATACTGTTTTTATTAATTATTTTCTTTTGTGTAGAAATGTTCCATAGATGTGCACTTTTGGGTTACAAATTTCACAATATATGGCGAGAAACTCACTGCATTGATTTTACATTCGCAATAGTGCATCTATAAATAATGCTTTATGCCAAAACCGGGTTTTTTATTTTCACAGATAACTATACAAAATCGCAATTTATGGAGAGGTGTACATCCACACCTGAGTGCAAGACTGGAATTCAATAATAATTCTAGAGATAGTCTTTCCGCTTTCCGGGTTGTTTCTCTTGCGACCCATCGAAATCGCCTGTGTTTTATCCGGATTCACCATATTCTCCACTCCAGGTACCAACAGGCTCATTTGATGACACCCCTCTGATGGTTAGCTGCAGAGGAAAGTGGGGCCGCAATGGGAAATCTTCACGTCTAATACATTCCGTTGTAGCGAGGTTTTTCCCCACCCAATCTAGAAACTATACACAACTCAAAATACCTTACAAGATATGGAAATGTCACAGGAAGATTATAGATGAATCAATTATAAAAGTGCCGTCTCAAATTAATAAACTATTTTCAGAAACCTGACGAGCCCTCATTAACAATTTCAATGGTATCTACTGATTTGTTGAAAATATAAACAGGATGTTCATAAAATCAGATGTGGAATATTCAATTGAGAATGTTTCCCTTTTCAATTTCGGTATCTACTGATTATCGAGTTCTGATGAATGACAATAGTGATCGTATTTCTTATTTTATTTCGCCAAAGCTACTCGGCTACGTCCACCACGAAAGCGTCAATTTGTTGAATTTCACAATGGAAATGAAAAATTTGTCGTTGAAATTTGATATTCACAAGAATAACATTTTTATCGAGTATTTTTCAATTCACAGAAAAATCTTTTTATTCAATATGAAATTTGTTTTTCATATTCTTGAATATGATTGGCGTAATTATAATTTTGTGTGTTGTCAGCTGTTGAAAAGCTAGATGTGGGCTAATATTTCTTCCACATTTAAATATTACCTTCAATGGACAAATGAACCCAATTATCGATAACGTTGAGAGGGATTGAAATTACGTCGGTGGTGATCATTCAATATGAATGTTTTACTCCTTAAACAGCTGTATACATTGGCGCAAGCTCAAAAACAAATATTATTTCAGGTAATGTAATATACCCAGTTGTGGTAGTACAAGTGCCAAACATTGCAGCACATTGTACATATTTCCTGACTGCGCTAATGAAGACTGCAGATGTGAAACATGGGAATATACAACTGATAGGACATAGCCTAGGAGCGCATGCTTTGGGATTTTGTGCGAGACATCTATCCGATGGGAAAATTGCGCAAATCTCAGGTCAGTAGGAGGACCCAAGTATTGTTACGAATCTGGGGTTCAAACATAGTCCGATAAATGCAATCCGTTATATTGAACTTTGGAACACAACTCATTAGTATACTTCAACAATACAATACTTGTTCACAATTACAATGCTCAACAATATTCCCAGGACTATCTTCTGACTGACTCGCCTGTCGCATATGATTCTCTATATATAGGGCGGCTGAAATTTCCAGAATAGTGGCGATCGGCAATGTTCCATAACGTCATCGCTAACGGTCGAATTTCTTCTCGAGTTTCGAATGGCAGTTTTCGAACATTTCGAGCTTGATGTCATCTGCAACCAGCACAGAGGCGTACCCGGGCTATTTTCGTGATTTCCGTAACACTTCCCCCCCCTCTAAATTTGATCGTCTCATTCAAAAGTAATTGGCTCACCATGATAGGGCTCCAGTCTGTCGAGGTGAACAACCTTCATCTTAGTCCTAGGGCTGCGCTGGATTCTGTAAACCACGTCGTTGATCCTTTTCTTTACCTCGTACTGTCCTTCCCGAACGGTATAAGTTTGAGGGATACACCTTTCACTCAAAGCAAATCAATAAAAGAGAGCGATGTAGGATTAGCAGTTATTTTCCTTTGAGTAGCCTTCTGCAAGATACAGGACTCATCCTGGGCGTATTCTCAGTATCCCTATGAGCTTTCCTTCCTCCGCAGCAATGTCTGTTTTAACATAAAAAGCTAGTGCAGGTATTTCAGTAACCTACTGAAGATCTATTGTTGCCAATGGCCGCTACTTGATTTTGATGACTTTCATACTGTGAAATATTAAAATAGAAACGTTCTATGTCTGTTCGCTTCAATTTCAATTTTGCTACCCAAAACAATAGCATGACGAATAGTACAAATACGTTTTTATCCGCATTCAAGTCCCCTTCTGAAATTCCACAGAACTGTCCTATTATACTTGAATACGTTTTTAGGATTGGACCCAGCTAGACCAGGTTTTGAGGTATTTCACTTGAATTCTACAGATGCAAACTTTGTGCTCGTTATTCATACGGATGCAAATTTGCTGGGGAAGCGAGAAGAGCTGGGACACGCAGATTTTTATCCCAATTGCGGAGTTTCTCCTCAGCCTGGGTGTGAAAATATGCTGGTGAGTGTGATTCATTGCTTTATTATATTTGGGTTCATGATTTTTTCATTTCTAATTGAAAAATTCTGGAATCTGAAGTGTAGAAAATATGTTGTTCACATGTTCCCCATAGGCGGGAGAGATAATCAAAATTGGAAAAAATTCAAAAAGCCGTACCGTCCAAACGGTACGTCGTAGATATATGCATATTGGGTGTCGAAATTCATAATTTTTTGTCCTCTATCCGAAAAAATCATTTTCGACCAAAAAAAAAAAAAGGTTATGTATTTGTATTAAATCGTCGGGGAAGGGGTGAAGGGGTGAAGGGGTGAAGGGGGGTACGGGGGGAGCAAAAACCAATTTGATGACTTAATTTTCAAATTCCGGAAAAAAAGTTCCCCTAACATTTTTCGATAACTCTTTTCGTTTATCCAGCTCATGTTCGTCATTTCGGAATGAAAACGACTCGTTGACAATTTTAAAAAATGTAACTCCAAACGTTCAATTTAAGGAGAAATTGTCCAAAAATTTTTTTTTTTTTTTTTTCAAGAGTATTTTTTCATAATTTCAAAAATAATGGAAATGATAAAAAAAAAAAAATTTCGAAAAAAAAATTTTTAAATTTTTTAAAAAATTCAAAATTTTTTTTGATATCATTTTTTCCAAAAAAAAAAATGATGAAAAATATTATTTTTCGAAAATTGAAACCGTTAAAAAATCCTACCGTCTAAACGGCACGTCCTAAAAATTTTATTGACATATCAAAATGATTTATTTTTTATTTTACGTTTTTTAAGTATTTTTTCAAATTTTAAAAATCCCATTCTCGATATGATTTTTCCTAAAAACGTTAGGGGGGGCAGGCGACCCCCCTCGGCAAAATCTTTGAGGAGTATTCAACAAAAAATTATTCGAAAAAAAAATGTATATTTCCAATATTTTGGGCTTGTATTAGTAATATTTTTTTGTCCAGAAGGGGGGCAAAAGGGGTTCGAAAAATATGATGAATCAAGATGAATCAAGATGAATCGTTAGCATATGTTTTTAAATTTTTATGATTTTATGTGAGCGAGTTATTTTCGAATACATTGTTTTTTTGCCCCCCCCCCTCCTATGAAGAAGAATGCATAACTAATTTTCCGAAGAAATGTTTCTCGAACACTTTTCGATTGAACATATCGTTTCCGTGTTATTATTTTAATTATATTATGGAGCGCAGGGCATGAAGGGGGGTCGTAGAGGGGTGGCGATTTTCTCAAAAAATTTTAAAAATCGCGAGAAATTCTTTGGTCATAATTGCAAAAATGAAATTCATTAATCGAATGAATGTATCCATTAAAAATAATGTAAGATGTACCAAGGTACAAACTAGTCGAAAAACATTTGTTAAATATGCGTAGAACATTCCAGTGTCCTTGGGCTATTAGTATCAGGTTCTGACATGTCTGTTATCGGCTAAACATTATCCAGAAGAACATAATTCAATATGAAAGATAAGTGCCATGTGAAGTGGAATGAATAGAAAAATCGAATTAAACGGTTTTCTTCACATAAAGGATTCAATATAAAATTGAACCAGAAAATGGTAGATCTCAGGTGAAAAACAACTACTTTCCTGGCAAATACCACGCAGAACTTTGAATGATATTCACCTGAAAATCCATGCATACTTCCATATAATATCAATGGACATTGAATGCAAATGTTTCTTTCTGATAAGCTCGATTATGTTCAATTTATGTCGTGTTCACCTAACAATCCGCATACCGGTTTCAGGCTTCTTGGCCCTCATCAGTACGGAGGAGTCAACCAGCCAAGGTCCAAAGAACTCTGGCTGAAGTGAGACACAACGTAAACAAACCATCATCGATCTTGTAACACCTATAGGTACGCCGGAAAAGATAAACTTCAACTGGCGGTACCTAGTGACAGAAAGAAACACTCCGAAAATCTCCCACCTCGATAGGTTTCTAAATAAAAGATTCCTTCTCAGTAGGAGTGGCAAGCCCGTCTAGCATATAGTGAAAGATAAGTGCCATGTGAAGTGGAATGAATAGAAAAATCGAATTAAACGGTTTTCTTCACATAAAGGATTCAATATAAAATTAAACCAGAAAATGGTAGATCTCAGGTGAAAAACAACTACTTTCCTGGCAAATACCACGCAGAACTTTGAATGATATTCACCTGAAAATCCATGCATATAATATCAATGGACATTGAATGCAAATGTTTCTTTCTGATAAGCTCGATTATGTTCAATTTATGTCGTGTTCACCTAACAATCCGCATACCGGTTTCAGGCTTCTTGGCCCTCATCAGTACGGAGTAGTCAACCAGCCAAAGGTCCAAAGAACTCTGGCTGAAGTGAGACACAACGTAAACAAACCATCATCGATCTTGTAACACCTATAGGTACGCCGGAAAAGATAAACTTTAACTGGCGGTACCTAGTGACAGAAAGAAACACTCCGAAAATCTCCCACCTCGATAGGTTTCTAAATAAAAGATTCCTTCTCAGTAGGAGTGGCAAGCCCGTCTAGCATATAGTGAAAGATAAGTGCCATGTGAAGTGGAATGGATAAGAAAAATCGAAATAAACGGTTTTCTTCACATGAAGGATTCAATATAAAATTGAACCAGAAAATGGTAGATCTCAGGTGAAAAACAACTACTTTCCTGGCAAATACCACGCAGAACGTTGAATGATATTCAGCTGAAAATCCATGCATACTTCCATATAATATCAATGGACATTGAATGCAAATGTTTCTTTCTGATAAGCTCGATTATGTTCAATTTATGTTGTGTTCACCTAACAATCCGCATACCGGTTTCAGGCTTCTTGGCCCTCATCAGTACGGAGTAGTCAACCAGCCAAAGGTCCAAAGAACTCTGGCTGAAGTGAGACACAACGTAAACAAACCATCATCGATCTTGTAACACCTATAGGTACGCCGGAAAAGATAAACTTTAACTGGCGGTACCTAGTGACAGAAAGAAACACTCCGAAAATCTCCCACCTCGATAGGTTTCTAAATAAAAGATTCCTTCTCAGTAGGAGTGGCAAGCCCGTCTAGCATATAGTGAAAGATAAGTGCCATGTGAAGTGGAATGAATAGAAAAATCGAATTAAACGGTTTTCTTCACATAAAGGATTCAATATAAAATTGAACCAGAAAATGGTAGATCTCAGGTGAAAAACAACTACTTTCCTGGCAAATACCACGCAGAACGTTGAATGATATTCACCTGAAAATCCATGCATACTTCCATATAATATCAATGGACATTGAATGCAAATGTTTCTTTCTGATAAGCTCGATTATGTTCAATTTATGTCGTGTTCACCTAACAATCCGCATACCGGTTTCAGGCTTCTTGGCCCTCATCAGTACGGAGTAGTCAACCAGCCAAAGGTCCAAAGAACTCTGGCTGAAGTGAGACACAACGTAAACAAACCATCATCGATCTTGTAACACCTATAGGTACGCCGGAAAAGATAAACTTTAACTGGCGGTACCTAGTGACAGAAAGAAACACTCCGAAAATCTCCCACCTCGATAGGTTTCTAAATAAAAGATTCCTTCTCAGTAGGAGTTGGCAAGCCCGTCTAGCATATAGTGAAAGATAAGTGCCATGTGAAGTGGAATGAATAGAAAAATCGAATTAAACGGTTTTCTTCACATAAAGGATTCAATATAAAATTGAACCAGAAAATGGTAGATCTCAGGTGAAAAACAACTACTTTCCTGGCAAATACCACGCAGAACGTTGAATGATATTCACCTGAAAATCCATGCATACTTCCATATAATATCAATGGACATTGAATGCAAATGTTTCTTTCTGATAAGCTCGATTATGTTCAATTTATGTCGTGTTCACCTAACAATCCGCATACCGGTTTCAGGCTTCTTGGCCCTCATCAGTACGGAGTAGTCAACCAGCCAAAGGTCCAAAGAACTCTGGCTGAAGTGAGACACAACGTAAACAAACCATCATCGAGCTTGTAACACCTATAGGTACGCCGGAAAAGATAAACTTTAACTGGCGGTACCTAGTGACAGAAAGAAACACTGCGAAAATTTCCCACCTCGATAGGTTTCTAAATAAAAGATTCCTTCTCAGTAGGAGTGGCAAGCCCGTCTAGCATATAGTGAAAGATAAGTGCCATGTGAAGTGGAATGAATAGAAAAAATCGAATTAAACGGTTTTCTTCACATAAAGTATTCAATATAAAATTGAACCAGAAAAGGTAATCTCAGGTGAAAAACAACTACTTTCCTGGCAAATACCACGCAGAACGTTGAATGATATTCACCTGAAAATCCATGCATACTTCCATATAATATCAATGGACATTGAATGCAAATGTTTCCTTCTGATAAGCTCGATTATGTTTAATTTATGTCGTGTTCACCTAACAATCCGCATACCGGTTTCAGGCTCCTTGGCCCTCATCAGGTGAATATCATTCAACGTTCTGCGTGGTATTTGCCAGGAAAGTAGTTGTTTTTCACCTGAGATCTACCATTTTCTGGTTCAATTTTATATTGAATCCTTTATGTGAAGAAAACCGTTTAATTCGATTTTTTCTATATACGAAGTGATGGAATCAGTTACCCAGAACTTTGAAAATTAATCTATATTATATAACAATAAATAGTTAAAATAGAGAATCATATGATTTAATAGTTGATAGTTGAAGTAAGCTAGGTAAGTCAGTATTTTGGAAGTAATAAAAAATTAAGTAGGTAGTAATTAGTAGATTTCAGCAACAAAAAATTGAAAAATAAAAACTTTTTAACAAAAAATTAAACCGACGAAAAAATCAACTGGAAAGCAAAAAAAAAACCTTCTTAGTCTAAATGATAATTGAGCTCCTAAACTAATGTAAGTAACTGATTTTGAGTCGGCGCCAAACAAACTACCAATTGAATTAGGTAAAGCGTAAAATCATGGCAGCGAGATGCACGGCTTCGTTTTGATTACTTCTTTCAAAGTGATATGATGATCTTCGATAATTGTTTGTTTGGCGCCGACTCAAAATCTGTTACTCACATTAGTTCAGGAGCTCAATTATCATTTAGACTAAAAAAGTTTATTTTATTTTTTGCTTTTCAGTTGATTTTTTCGTCGGTTTAATTTTATGTTAAAAAGTTTTTCTTTATCAAAAACATGTTGATTGGATGATATTTTCCCGGATAATTCCATTAGAAATGGCTTTGATGATGATACTCCAACATAAACTTCAACAAATTAAGAGTATTTACTTCAGTTTTTCGCAAAAATCATTTCAGACCTTAACTCTTTATCTGAGCGGAGTATTATGAATTTGAGGTTGGGTTTCTTTGTCAGTTGATCTGTCAAAACAATCATGCAAGTTAGGATGGTAACATATCAGTGAATCCGCGACATCGATTGTATCAAAAAATATGATGAATGAAAAAATGGAGTTATCGGTTTCATTCCGACTCATCCGTACTATGTTCCGATTCTCCCAACATTAAAAAATGTTCAGGAGGTTGACACATATTCCGATATGTTGTAAGAAATTAGCATTATGCGATTATTGCACATAGGAAATTATGTCTCTACTAAGGACATATCTTCAGTTTTTCTCAATTATCTCAGAAACCTCCACTTTTGAGCAGATTGAATGTTATGACTTTTAGGTTGAAAATCGATGAGCCGAACTGATGTCAAACGCTCATTTGTCCATTCATTTGCCCCAAGAAAATATGAGGGAACATATGACCGCAAACCATCGAAACTACGACACTGGTTGACGAAAATAAAAAATTATTACGTCAAATTAGCACGTTGATAAACCTTGATTAGTGTACCAAGTTTAAAATTTTGGAGAAAACAAGGACTTACCTTGATAGCAACTTTTCATCTCGAAATGAGGTGAGGAATCTGTAGTCGGAGATTGTCCTTCTTATTCTGATTCACCCTGGATACTTGAATATTGCAATAATTCATTATTCACTTATGGCTTATTTAGCCGGTTCTTTTTCTTACGAAAATACTATATTTTTACTGAATATCACTTTTCTTAGTTATTACTATCATTCGAATGTTCATATTCTTAAATATTTTTCTTATTCGAGCTAAAAGACGAGACTGCTATAGTCAACCGATAATGAAACTGTTGCTTCTGTAATATCCTTAACCAACTATTCTATTTACCCGATTGTGATAGTTTACTCGATGGTGACATTACTAGTATGAAACTCCTTTCTCTTGTTATACTCAGTTGTTGAAACGGGTTTTAGATAAAACCTTATCAATTTCTGAACATTTGATTACTCTTTTGGTACAAATCGAAGCCACATTGAATTCTGGACTGCTTTGCCCCATGTCCTTGGATGTGTTTTCACAGCAGCACATTTTTTATAGGAGAATCCCTTGCTAACAGAAAAAATAAGAAGATTAGTTGTTATTTTTTCAAAGGTTGTAATTTTTTCAATGTTGTCACTTGAATATTTGAATAGACTGCAAAACTGGTCCAAATAGATGAAATTATTCGAAAATCTTGAAAGAAATATGGTGGTGGTGGTAAAAAAAGATGACGATCCCCTCTTCGATGGTTTTTGGATAGAATTGTTGAAATTATGTAAGGACCTGATGATAAAGTACGGGTTGTCAAAATATAAAACAGTAATGGGGTGTATTAGCCCAATAACCAAATTATGCCCTTCACTTCATGAGTCACCATGAAGCTCGTTGGCTCCATATGGATGAAAGAATATTATGGGTTTCTTCACACAGTATTTGAAAAATCAAGCAGTCCCCTATATCACCAAGCCACGTAATAAATAATTAACAACTTCAATTTTGTTTGGAACACGTCAATCATCACTCGTTCACATCAATTTAGTAACTGAAACTTGTATTTGAACCTACGAATTATATATTCGAAAAAAGAACCTAGTTTCGCTTAAATCCCAACCCTAAGGTCCTTAAAAAACCGTCACATTAACGCACTCCCAACATATCATTATGTCTAAGGTTGTTAACGTGAATTTTCAAACTCAGCAGACTTGCTGTTATAACAGTTTTTTCTGGAGTGAATATCCACCAAAGTTTTATATCAGTCTAAAAGCATTTCCTTTTTTCATTGTTGTGTCGGCATAAATTGTGTTCATTTGATTTCAGGTTGCCGATTTCTGCAGTCATAGCAAGAGCTGGATGTTATATGAAGAAAGTATCAAGAATTCAATAATTGCAGAGTGTTCGGAAATGACAGTGACCCAAGGAGATGACGTCGAAACAACTATTGACTCTCAATGTGCAGATTTAATTCCCACAAATTGCAACAGGAACCAGGTGCCAATGGGAGCTGCAACTCCTCCAAGTACCAGAGGTTCCTTTTATGTAAAAACTGATTGATTCCAATAATTAAACTGAACTTTCCTTCAGAAAGAGGGTTAATCATGCTCAATAAATGAAATATTCCAAAAAAAGATTGGTTAATTATGTTTCATTCTCTGAATTGACGAATGAGGAAATAGCCCTAAATATATCTGAAAAAAGAAATCGCAGAAGTACATATTCGCTTCTTCATCCATTTTATTCCTTTAGGAAAAGTAACTCAACAGACCAACGTATGTTTCACAACAGAATGCAATAAAAATACATGATTCTATCGAAATGACGTTGTATACAGGTTACAACATTCATTAGAATTGAAAAAGTTCAAAGACAATATTCATATTGATTAAAAGAAAATGATGAATTCGGAGGACAATGATAATTATTCAGAAATTCATATAAATATATCAAGTATTTGGTACAGTGTTGTGATTTCCGAATTCTCAGACATATTCCAAAATCAAACTTCATGTTATTTAGATTTTCCTGAAAATATCCTTGATGTGATTCTAAATTGGAAATTTGTAAAGTAATTCGAAGTCACTTATTCCATTAGTTACTCTTCTAATACTGGATACATAAATTATGTTTTCACTGACTGCAAAGGAACTTCTGAATGTCTTTCAGGAAGTCTTTTTTAGGCTGGTTCAGTATGAGAAATTGGAAAAATCAATGACTAAAACGGGTGATTCACAAACCCCAAACGTAATAAACAAAACAACAATATTTAACAACCATTTCTTGGAAAAACTATCTGGACTTGCCTTTGGAAATTTTTTACTGTGAATTATATCTTATTCATATTATCATGTTATGAATATTTATTGTATGCTATATAAGACCTGAAATGCAATACAATAATTTATCCACAGCTAGTACGTTATGGACACGAAGACTTTCGCTGAATTCCGGGCTTATTATTTATGTTCTGGATTATTATATATTAGACTCTGTTTTACTCCAGCTGTGGGAGTTGTGAAAATGGGTCTAGTTCCCATTAGACTTGTATCACACTTCTTATCCCCCAGTTGCGGTTCAACTGAGCCATGGTGGACAAGGATTTTTATTTTTATTAAGAACAATTTAAATTTATTGTCCATGGACACTACCAGAATTATTCAATTGTTTGTTTTGATCAGGACAGGTCCAATTAGACTTCTCCCTTGAACTTATATTCAATTACGATGACTCAAATGTGAGAATTGAAGAGTCTTGCCTGGTCTTCCTTGGAATACTGGAACATTTATTTGACAGATGACAGTCCTCATTAGATTGATCATCTTCTAGTGTGTTTTAGTATGACAGGGATATTCCTTTCTTGATTCTGATATCTCCATGGTTTTGTGTTCCATGTCAATCTATTTCATCGTTCACTTGTCAATTGTCAATTTTGTCACTTGAGTCCAGCTATCACACCGAAACAATGTCTTCTTGAGAGATGTGAGTCACTCAAACCTATACAACTTTCATTGATCATGAGATATTTCATGGTCTTTTTGGCTTCTTGTACACCTGACGAGTGAGTAACCTCACATTAAAAATATGTCAATTTTCTTTCTCAAAAAAGCTTTCACGTAACACTATCAATATTACTTACTTTCAGGTACGCACTGATGATGACCCAACGGTCGAAAGCGCTTTGCTACGATTTTAATAAACTATTTTATGCACGAAATACAATTTTTTTCATCGATTATATCGATACGTGCACACAGTCATACTTTTCATTTTCATTTTATTATTTATGACAGTTGGTGGAATTGTATGAAATATGTCTATGACAAATGGTATGTTTATATATCTGAATTCAAATTGGACTCATAAAACACTAGTGTTGTATTGACCTCATAAGACGTTTGTGAACAGACACATTTTGACTGTGCATGAAATTCATTTCAATATATGTGCTTTCGTTCCCTTCTACTGAGAGAGTTGAAAGATTCCATCACTTTTCCAGTGAAACTGATGTTTTTTATTCCTGAGATTTCACACACCACAGGAGTCAGAATTCAGACATTCTCGTCAGTTTGGCCTATTTCCTGTCATTGATAATTATCACATGAACTGTTCTTATGAGATATCATTTTTTTACAATTGTTGCAATATTCTTATTTTTGAATCCTTGCGTCTTCTGATATGCGCCCGATCTCTCCTGTAGGTGTAGAGCTGTTCTCGTGATTATTTTGTATAAGATTTTTTTTTTTAGCGAAATACTTTCCAACTATATTAGTGGGTATATTTGGTTAATAAGAATGATTCCTTTGCGAACAATATTAATGTTCAGAATATTTGGAAATTATCATGCAGATTCCAAATATTCGTTCAGAAAAATAATTAAATTGAATTTGTCAAAAAATATTTTATAGATTCAGTCATTTCGTAGTTCTCTTTGAGCCCCACAACTATTATTTGAGAAACGTTTCCAAGTATTTTTTACGTTTAATTTTGCTTGGTTTACACGTTCATATCTTTCCAACTCACGATTCTAAGGATGCAGGTTTTTGACGAGATATTTAGATATTGAATTCAAAACAAGATACACTCTGCTGAAATTCACAAAAGTTTAATGCTTAAGGTTATTGACATGAATAGAAAAATATGTCTTGACTTTTGTTGGCGTTATTCGGTCCGTATGTTGTGACATATATTTTAATATCCAGTGATAGCAGCTTTTCGTCTGGTGGTGGTCTGATAGTTCAAAAAACGGAAACGAGACATTGGAATTTAGGCCTCGTAGTGCCACGGTCTAAAAAGTAATTGAAATAATTTTACTGAAACTGTGTCAAAAGAGCATGGCAACAGAATCACGTGTATATATGTCACAATTCAATACCAACCTCGACCAACTATGTCATCGTCAGCAGATGTGAGGAAGTAATTAAATGCGGAGGAAAAAATAATTCAATATATCTCTAAAAAAACAGATGTGATTCACTGAATTATTTATTCATTTTATTGTGGTAAACGTGTCGATAATATATTTGGAAAAACTCTCAAGAGGCTAGATATTAATTGTAGTATTTTGAGGTAATCATCTCACATTGGATTGTTGAGCACCCTTGATATCCTTGTGTATCAATCAATATCTAATATTCTTAATTTTTCAAACATTATGCTGAATTCATCCTGATATTTCTCTACTGTGCAAATGCCATTCGAAGAAATTTGTAGGTGGTAATTCTCATAATTACATTTTGGGGAAGGGCCACTCAGGATGATCTTTCAATCTGAAAACAAAAAAATTAAGATGAGAGAAGAAAAAGGAAGCAGTTATCATGTTATCAGTTGTCTTATTTGAGAACATACAAATAAAATAATGAATACTGAACAATTTATTCACTTTCTGAACGAAATATCTACAAGTTCATTTAAACAATATACGGTGAATAAATCGAAACAAGAACTAACGAAGCAAAGAACTGCTTGTGTGTAAGGGATAGTAGCTGATTTTAAAGGATGTCCGCAATCAGTTAATTATATACAAGTTAAAATTGTGTGTATATGGAATGATTACAAGTAATTAAGACATATATAATTAGGGACATAGTAGAGTAGACTAAATATTTAGAATTAACTTAGCATGATAGAATTCATATGGTAGCTACATGCATATGCTATAAGACATATAAAAGAACTCACATATTGTGAGGTCAGGATGAACATGCATGACGCATGTCGGAAAAACAATAATTATAAAAATATAATATTCATATTAATTATATATATATAAGGTAAAATTGTTTGTATGGGGAAACGATTACAGTTAATTAAGACATATTTAGTAAGGGATACAGTATAGTAGATTCATATTTAGAAATAACTTAACATGATAAAATTCATATGGTGGCGGCACATGGTACAAAACACAATAAAAAATCGCAAGTCTTTATATCAAGATGGACATACATGACGTAACATTTGTGGTATTCAAAAATACATATTTGACGAAAACGTTACTAGCTAGTACCCGCTACTTCGTTTGCGTGGAATTTGTTTTTCCCCATGTTTTTCTTTATGTTGCTCCATCTAGGTAAGGCTTGTGACTTTGCCGCTTCCCGTTACCCTGCTATCCCGTTTTCCGTTATTCCGTTAACCCATTATACCGTTATGTGAGTTATAACAAAATGGATAGCGCAATAATTTTCTCCGTGTTCAAATATCTGTATATACCATGTATTTCCATCGGGGTCGGTAGAAGGGTCTACGTCTAGATTCACTGCAACGCCATCTAGTGGCGAATAAAAGTAAAATGATAGCATAAAAACCTTCTCCATGAAAAAACACTTATACGTGCCAACTTTTATGGTAATTGGTCAAACGGTATCGGAGTCAATTAATTTCGTGAAGTCCGGCCCTGTATAGCTCCGGACGACACTGTCGAATTTCGCTCTGCGAATATTTAGTGTAAAGTTTCTCTTCAATTGATTGACGGTTTTGTGCCAAAGATCAGGAGAAGAACCTCCCATCCACCCTCTACATTGAAGTCCCGACCAAAATCCTACTTAGTGGAAATTGACGATCCCCTTGGTAAAGGGCCTGGATACGAAGGAATCAGTGCTCTTGGGGATCGGCTCCCTCTCGAAGGCCGATCTCCTGGAGGTGCTGGGGACTTTGCTGAACTCCCTCGGCGATGATCTGGTGAAAATCCCCGTGATTAGCAACCTAGTATCCACCAAAAAGGCTGCAGTTGGAGCCAAAGCACACCAGTTCCAAAGGAGCACAAAAGAAACGATTTTCCTGCTCTACCACCACCCAAAGGTGCGTTGAAACCTTCTTCAAGCTTCCTTGGCACTCGTAGAAGTTTTCGAATAGTCGTATATGCTGGTTTGGATCAGACGTGACATTAAACGGATTCCAGGTCGATTTTTTCAGTAATCCAGGGGCGGATTCAGCTAGTGTGCTTATTTCAGACCAGGGCATAGAATAGATTCAAGTTTCAAGAGTTTCTTGTAGATAACAACATTGCTGTTGCTTTTCTGCAGAAGACTCGTCTTAATGGAGAAACTGTTAGATTTCCTAAATACAAAATGCTCAGAAATGATCGCCTCAGACGTCTAGGTGGCGGCGTTGCCATTTTGGTAAAGCGCTGTCATTCACATGTTCAGCTTGGCATTTCCAATGATGATACCCAAGGTGGACTGGGAGAGGTTCCGTTCGCTTCTGGAGACAGGTTACTGTGCTTTAGAGTTGGACGAGGCAGTAACACGTTATGAGCTCACCATCAAAAATGCTCTGAAGGATTCCTTCCGAAAGGAACCGGCTCCTAGATATCAGGATGCATTTCCTCGAAGAATTAAAAATCTTATTCGAGATCGAAATCGGGCCAGGAGGGCCTATCAAAGGAGTCTGTTCCCTGGGGCCAAAATCCGTCCAAATGGGTTGGATAGGGAGGTAGGAAATAACGTAATCGAGTTCAGAAACGAAAGATTTGGCAACACATTAGAAAATTTCGAAAATGACGGACAACTTTGGAAATTAAATCGAAATTTAAAGTAAGAACAGACCGATTTTCCCCCTGTTCATGGAGAGCTCGGTATGTGCTATGACATACCTTTTTGAATAGAACACCCCATTTCTTTTTATATCTTGCTTAGCTGACTCCAAAAATATGTTTTTCTCATTCAGACGTTATTTTATCGATAGAAAAACGACGTGATTTATAAATAGATATATTTTCATGGCCGAGTGCATTTGTCATTCAACTAGATTTTCATTTCCGGATAATAATTTGAAAAAAATAATGGTCCATATTATCGATTATAATACATCATAAGTTGACCCAATCGGAAAATATGTAACGTCCATCATGCAAACGCAAGCTTGTTGCCAATTCACTGCAAGTCTCAATTCTTGGT
Organism: Gonioctena quinquepunctata; assembly: GCA_018342105.1. Taxonomy (NCBI): domain Eukaryota; kingdom Metazoa; phylum Arthropoda; class Insecta; order Coleoptera; family Chrysomelidae; genus Gonioctena; species Gonioctena quinquepunctata. The sequence continues at coordinate 54,872 of JAFIRS010003052.1, read as the reverse complement.
TTCTCCATCGGTATCACCCCATAGAAGTGCTATGCACCTTTCATTGCGATTTTTATAATTCTGACTATACATATAAAAGTAAAAAGAAGTGGGTTCGTAACCTCTCCTGGGTCCGTGAGATATAGTGATCTCAGACAGTTGCAAGTGTTTTTTCTTAAATAAGATATGTACAGGTTAGCTTTTATAAGTAGAAGATAAATAAAATCAAAACCTTTTACTTTTACTTCCCGAAAAATCATTTAGGAGATATTTAGAATTTCATGTTTTCAAGTTGGATTTTGAACCTATGGAAAAAAAAGTATGGAAACATTCATGGCTAGAAATACTCTGCCACATTGTCGATCCATATTGGTAGATCCAAACGATTATGTGTTTATAATAGACAGTATCAATTCATCAATGAAATCAAAATAAAACAGAAAATGTACTTACATCGGGAAGAAATTGAAATCACATACTCGCGCCTCCTCTCCTATATTCAGAGCTTCCAATTTCTTCATATCTTCTGCATCGAGAGAGAAATCGAAAACATCAATATTTTCCTTTATCCTTGCAGCAGTAACACTTTTTGGGATTGGCACGATACTTCTCTGGAGAAGGAATCTTAGCATGACTTGTCCACTTGATTTCTTGTATTTTTCGGCAATATTCTTGATGACTGGACTTTGAAGCATATTCGGAAGAGGTTTAGCCCTGAAAAAATAATTGAATAATTGTTTATCAGAAATTGAAGAGGAAACTAACTATGAAATTCATCATTTTGAACCTGTAACAATAATAATTGGACCATCAAAACGAAATATTGATTGAAATGGAAAACACACCATAAGACGTAAATCATTTAGATTTATTTCTGATATTTCATATGGCAGGTCCAGTGACTGAACCGGATGGAGTCTCAAAAACCATTGGTTTTGTCTGTCACAAATATTTCAGGAGGATGATGTAGATGTAGTTGAGGAAGTGATGAATAATATGAATACTACTGCAATGGGACCTGATGGTATTGATATAAAAATAATACAACTTGTTATCACATATTTGGGCCCGCATCTCACATACATTGTAAATTTATGTCTTCCTATTGGGTATTCCCCCATTCTTGGAAAGATTCTAACGTCATTCCGGTCCCAAAAAAACCGATACCCTCCGCTATCACGGATTTTAGGCCGATAAGTATTTCCACCATTTCATCCAATATATTGGAAGAGGTCGTGTCTCTCCAACTGAACTCTTTTCTGAACATGCATCACATCTTGCTCCAGTCTCAGTCTGGTTTTCGCCAATTTCACTGCACTACTTAAAGTGACTGATGACATTTTCCGTACCACGGATGTTAAACTCATTACTTGTCTCGTGCTTTTAGATTACGGAAGGTATATTGATGGGGTTGATATTTACTAGAAAGTTTTCCCTGAAAGTTCAAGTATTTTGAATAGATTTTGCTGATCACCTTTAGGTGGAATTTAACCTGATAAATAATTCTATTGACCCATGAGGCTGTGAAGGTATATTTGAAGTTCATTACAAGTAATTTCAAGTAAAATTGAAGGATGAAATCTGTTTAGCACCAGTCTCTCTCCCTCTTCTTTATAAATATATTAATGTTATTATTCTGCAGTCCTAGTCTGCGTTGGCGAACACTTCAACAATGTTTTATTATTGAGAAATATAAAATCGAATTAGTTTTATTCGTCACAGACCGCAGAACTGAAAAATCACCTTGATACACCTATACAAAATTTCAAACCCACATTTTGACCCTTTTAGGGTTAAATTTTCAAGAACCCTGAAATACCCGTTCCGTTATTGGAAAAGAAGATTCCATTTTCCATGACTCTAACTTCAGAACTAACGGTACACACAAAATTTCACCCGCCTTTTCACCCTTTCAGGGACGGAATCTCAGTGGTTATCTATGTCATTATAGGAATATGCTTTCAAAATTCCAGATTTTTTGGGTTTGTCGGTTACATAAAAATGTTGAAGCCTTTCGTTTGAAACGTTAACATAAAATAGGCCAACCAATAGAGGTTTTATTTCCCACTTAAATGAAGACTTCTCAGGTGAAAATCCAAAATATACAAATCGTAGATATTGCTCTTTTCTTCCAGATGCCATTCACAGAATTTGAATACGACGATTTTCCTTGAATTGGCAAATTTTGCAAGATAAGCCCTTGAATTGTTTATAACGTGATTGTACACTACATATAGGATAGAAACCATCTTGTGCACAGTTGAACTACATGTTATTATTTAGCGTTTTCCGCAAGATTGTTTGTCCAGCTTTTAATTTATAAAAATTAATTTTTTTTGAAAAATGCCCTCTTTTTAGAGGTTTTTCCAGATTTTCTCAATGGAAAATTAACCGATCCGGTCGCACAAAATCATTTTGTAGGTATTTAAATTCTCTACAAAAGTTCCACTGAGTGTGACACGATTCCTTCAAAATATTTGTAAAAACCAAAAAAGTTCATTTTTGACAATATTTCTTGTTGAAAAAATTCCACAAAACGATTTTTCTGGGGACGACATCTACGAACTATCTTTTAAAAGGTAGAACAGGTTATTTGCGCATTTATTTGAGTATAAAAATAGCCTTTATTTTGTCTCTATTGGTTGGCCCAAAAAAGTTGCACCCAAATTCGATCTTGAAATTTCTCCTCATCACGCCCAAGGAAGTTTCCCTTAAAAAAAACAACCAGGAAAATTGGTATATTTTTACATGTTTCAACTACTGGAATGCATATGTTGTAAAAACTTGTGTGGTAAAAAAATAATAACTCGGTATGATTTGCTTGTTTCTGTGTAATGCGACCTTGAGATTGAAAACATGCATTATTGCTGAACCCCATTCGCAATTATATTTATAGTATACTGCATTTACATTTGCCGAGGATTACTCGTAATTATCATCATTGGCTTCAAAACTATGTCGGTATGTTTATTTATATTTTAATTATCAATTTACCACGAACATTATCATCGACTTGTTCACATTTTAAACAGAAGTTGTATCAACAAATGTACACATCGACAGTAACAAGTCAATCGAACATACAAAAAAAATGAAGGCAGGTGCATATGGAACGAATTACGGCTGATAAATAGATGACGTTTATGGCTGAGTAATTTTTCACAGACAAGGTCCCTCTTATCTATTCTAAAAAAAAGACCAATGAATAACATGTGTTTAATGCAGATAAACGCATTCTAATCAACATGAACGAAAAAACATTATATAAGAACTACAAGGAAAATAACAATTGAGTAATAATCTGTATTTACATACATTCTGGAGGAAAACTAAAAATATATTTATTAGAAATTTTCAGAGATATTTCATTCCACTGAATTGAAAAATCATACTACCGGTATTTCGATATATACTGTGTCCCAGATCGAGCACCAACACCTGCTTATGTTTTGGAATGATAAAAACATTATTTTTGGGAGCATCTACTTCTCTCTCTCTCTCTCTCTTTCTCTCATCATTTATTGTCCTCTGCTTCCTATATGGCGCAATATGGACATCCCTCCTTGCGGAAATGCCGTTTCCATCCGGCCTCTAATCGGCGTGAATTCAGTATTGAGACAGCACAATGATAGGTAGAGAGGGGGAAAACACGATTGGACACAATTGAAATTGTGTGCAGCAGGCCGTGTCATGACATGCAGCGGTTGAAAGGTTACGTTTGTTAGGTTAATGAGTGGATATCTATAATGGTTCATTCAATTTTGTTTGCTGTTACATTGCAGAAATGCCCTGGAGTCGGGGGTTAGTACTTTCCAGTAGCGGAAGAAGGAATTATAGCAAATGCTATCAAATTCATGATACGTCTTGTGTATCGCTTTACTAAATCATTCAAGGGACTGGTGGCTCAGTGGTACGAGTGTCAGTCTTGTGCCCACTACCCGACGATGCGGGTTCGATTCCCAGCACAGCCAGTGAAACATTTTTCAAAGCCCCAAAAGTGGTTTTGGAACCTACTATAAAAGGTAAGGCCCCCATGATCTTAACTCGTACAAGTTTTCAGTATAGTATTTCTTATCCCAATTGGACCGACATAAGAAGTTTCGAAAAGGAATTCTCTTTCCAGTTGCCGCCTTGACATAGGCCTCGCTATATTATTTTTCAGTGGTATTTTTATCACTTACTCATTCTTACAATCATAGCAATTGATCAACCCATATAAAAGTAGACACATGTTATCTCAACTGAATTTTATTATTTGTTTCGAAAGACCTCAAGAAAGCCATATTGATAACATTATTTTCAATGGATAATTCCTAACCTCACCAACACACGACACTGATTAAGAAATATTGTGAACTGCGTAAATCATGCGGATTCAGATAACAGATGTCCAATCCAGCTAGCCGAGCATTTATTCCTCAAATATATTTGATAGCGCCTTTACCTTTACTAAAAAACTGGGCAACTAGGGCCTTACGCCAGAACTTTTTTATGATTGTACCAGGAACGCTTTGAAAGTAAAAACATACCCATTCGCCGGGCAGTGCCTATGTGCTCTTATTTTCATTGCCGTTCCAATTGGGACTAGAATAACTATAACTTCTGAGGATTGGAAAAACAACTGAGAAAGCGGTTCGAACATTTTCGTTATACAAAACAATGTGGTACTCCTATGGAATTTCTCATGAGAGCTTCAATTCGGACATCTTCTAGAGGAACCGTGCATTGAGTGGGGGAAGGACAAACATGTCTTGCTCTGAGCAATACTGCATCCCAAATTACTTTTAAACGGCACGTCTGTAAAATCGTATTTTTTCGGAGGTACGAATCACATACTTTCTTTCTTTCTTTCTTGGACCAACCAAAGAAAAATATAAACATTGAATTTGGATAATGTCATATAGCGCCATCTCACAAAGTTCAGAGGTACCAGTGCAACAATGCAAGTACCTCAAAAATTTACGAGATGGCGCCGTACATATCGATTAGTAAAAAATCAATTTTTTTTGTGTAAAATCACGGTTTTTTAGGAAAGACGCCTATATCGATAAATTTAAAAAGGAAAACCCTATCTTAATACAAAACTTCATCCAAATTTTCAGAACCGTTTCCGAGATGGCCGAAATATATATATATATATATATATATATATATATATATATATATATATATATATATATATATATATATATATATATATATATATATATATATATATATATATATATATATATATATATATATATATATATATATATATTTATATATATATATATATATTTTCTTCAAATTCTCGGAATGAAGGTCTGATCCGGTCAATTCATATAATTTTCCTTGACGACATTTCGACATGGTATTTGTCATCATCGACGTTAAGGAAAATTATATGAATTGATTGAATCAGACCTTTATTCCGAGAATTTGAAGAAAATATATATGTGGTCAAGAAACTAAAGAAATATATATATATATATATATATATATATATATACGAAAATTGCTCGTTTAAAGATATAACATCAACACAGTGTTCTTGGTATGCCTTGTTACTAACTTCATGCGCCACCTAGGAGCAGCACTGTTAATTTTAAAGCAACAACGAATCGTCGAAGGACATTCATAATGTGGATTCTCACTATTTTCGCCTCTATTGTCGAATATGTTTTCCATCTTCAAATAAATTGTCTATTAAAATAAATGCGGCTCTGGTAGTCATTTCACTTTCACGACATGTTGTTTGAACGAATAGTACGCAGACATTGTGGATTCAGCGCGGTGCGCGACGGAAAAACGGACAACGTACTCACCAAAATATGTTGCTGCAACTGTTGCAGTTACAGCTCGTCAGTGAGTACCCGCCTTAAGAGCATACTGTTTTGTGATGTACCACTGAATATGTATATGAGTAATGTATGATTCACTGAGTTTGGTTATACGAATATGTAAATTCTTGCAGAAAAGACCTTCATGATGATGAACGTCGAAAGAATTCTTTCGTGAAATAATCGTGTTATTTGTGGAATTGAAAATGTGTTGTAAGGATGATGATAGTTAAGTATGGAAGACGATGAAACCGAAAAAGTTTCATCCATATCATTTATCGACGATGAATTGATAAAGTGAAAGAATACACGTTTGAAATTTCTCGTGGACAATACATTTCACCAGCTTTATCGTTGAGTTTTATGAGTTTAATTTGAAACACCTTCGCTAGATTTCTCCAGAGTTTTTGAAGGAATCACAGGATGAGGATGTTTTGGAATCGATTCCCTATTTTCCGTTATCAATATGATCAAAAAAATTTCCACTAATATACACATCGAGAAAAAATTTCTACTTACTCTTGTCCGATATTCGTCAAAAATTTGTTGTATCCAGGGGAACCCAAAGGTGAATAGGCGACAACAACCAAGCCATTTTGGTGGCAAAAATCTACAAGATCTTTCTGTTGGAGAGAAACGTGCAATTCGACTTGTAGGCAAGATGGTTTGATTTTGGCGGAACCGATTATTTTCTCAATTTGGTTCTTGTTGAAATTGGATATTCCAATATTTTTGGTTCTGCCGGCTGCCACTTGCTCTTCCATTTTCTGGAAGAAAAAATCAAATGCTCACTCATTCATTTAGATGTGGAAGTATATAAAATTATTCAATGAATATATTTTCAGTTAATTATGAAATCGGAGGAATCACCCTTTGAGAATATATCACCGGTTTCAATAGCAGATTTTCTCACTCGGTTCCTAAAACTTTATTTTCAAGGGTAGAAATCTGACGCCATAAACAGTTGGATTTGAGTGAGTTAAACAAGCAGAGTTTTGGGAAACCTTGACATCTGGAACGCAGGTTAGCTGTGCAAGAAGTCAAAAACGAAATTCTTGAAAATACATTTCTACATCTGCTGGCCGGTTGTTTGTGAACCATCTCGAAGGTTAAATAAAAATTATAAGCGGACTCAAATTGATCTAGCGGGTGGCACATCTGCAGAGCTATGAATATCTGGTATTGTCTCCGTCACGTACAGAATAAAACCTTCGAGATGAAGGAATTTTTCTAAAAAATATAGGTTCACTGGCCGAAAGCGGGAAATTGTAACAAATTTTCATGGAACCGGAGAATTTGATTGGCACCTACATGAAAAATTATTTGTAATTAGGCTGCAACGAGTCGAGGGTGAAAGTTTTTAAGATCATTTTCTTTCAAATGAAAACCCGAAAACTCTAGCTGAACAGAATTACTTCTAGCAGTCTGAAGGAGAGAGATAATTGTTAAAAATCACTGAAGTAGTACAGAGAATTTCATAGTTCGGAGTAGTACCACTCAAATAACGGGGGGCGCCACTTCTCGGGTGATGAAGATCAAGCAGTAGCTCCACTCACGACTAGACTCGGGATTGGTCGACGGAGTCATTAGGAATTTGTTTATAGTTTTGCAAAATCCCACCCCATTGGTAAGGTAATTACTCAAGTACGGATACGTTGTAAAATAGGGGTTGGAATTATTTGTGTCTGTCAAAATTTAACTTTTTTTTTAACTGGGGGTTCTCAAAGAACTAAGTAAGATACATTTTACGTAGGGAATTATTATTTGATTTTATTGCTAACCTTACAACACCAAAATATATTGCTAACTTAATAATAATTTAATTATTAAAAATTTTTTTTTTATCTCTTTTTTCAAATAATCAGCACACCAAATAACTCAGGAATTATCTAAAATTATTAAAAAAGTTTTTTTCATAGTTGGCCTGTGTTATGATTTTGTTTCATACTGATGTTCGATTCTGATTATTAGTTCGGTTCTGATTTTGTTCTGTTTTGATTCTACTCGATGTTCGGTTTCAATGGAGATCGTTTTTGGTGGAGTTCATTTCTATGATGTTATGTTCTGATGATGATATTCCTCCCTCTGAAAATTATAATAATTTTATTTTCTTTCAGAATTCCATTCCTCAAAATTATAATATTCAGTTTTTGGCGTTGAAAAAAATTACTCAATTGAAAAAAAAATGATTTAATTGATTTTTGTTTTTCTGAATTCCACTTTCGATCTGTTTATATTACTTGTGTTACCGTTTCTGATGATTTTTCATCACAAAACCATTCTACTGTTTTTTCCGCTGTTTTTTAGTCTAATGATTCATCTTTCTTCCTTTTCAGATTCATGCTTGGTTACCTAGTTACAATCTTGTCATTCTGATACTTTAAAACCCACCAATTTCAATACGTATATTTTATAAATTGGATTTTCTTGCATTATTCTTTTTACAACACATCCCTGGGAAATGATTCGAAATCATGATTGATTTTGAACACCAGTTACGTTAATGAATAGGAGACCATTTGATGCCATTTGAGGAGTTTCATTTTCCCCCATGTATTCTCGTCAAAATTTTTCCTTTTCTCCTGGGCAAAACAAATTGAGGAGTTGACTACCTTCCGTCAGCTGACATCCATAGCATTTTGAGTAGTCCTTTTTCCACAACAGAGAATCCCTACATTACCTTAACAGTTCTGTTCACTTTCCAAAGTGGAAAGTCCCCAATGGTTGGATCGATTAACTATTCGAAAAGATAACCTATACGAAAGATATGCACAACCAAAATATTAGTTTTATAAACACAATAACTCCTTCCTATGCACAAACCTTTCATGTGTCAGGAATCTTTTAAGTATTGTATATAGAAAGGATATAATTTTATCACGAAAAAAATTTTAATTCTGATAAACGTTCATTTTTGAAAATAAAGGGTGTTAACTGTACAAAATTATTTATGTTTTTTTTTTAATTTTTCAATCTGCAAATGAATATTTCAAAGTAGGACTTTTTTTGCACATGTATTGAATTGTTTCACTACTTATTCAGAATTGGAAGAGCAGAACTACGTATGCCTCGGTATATAAAGATTAATGAGCGATATTTCTTTGTATCATTCGTTTCATGTTTTTTTTTATTATTCCGGCCAAGAACAACAATAAATCGTTTCAGGATATGTTCTGATGGAACGTCTGTTTTCGAGGAAAATTCAGATGATTTATGTTTATTCACTGTGTAGTTGATGTGTTCATATAATGTGATGATTTGTGATGAAACGATAATATTTCACAGGTAGATAAACAGCTCCTTGAGTAGATTGTTATTGCGCATTCTCCTTTAGATATTATATATACTTACAAAGGCGTTCTTCTTCACTCATCCAATCTATATTATTTGATGCTTAGAGATATCGATAGCAAATATGCGATAATAATTTCAAATTTCAATAGCAAACTTTCACACGAGATAAGAATAATAGGTTCTCACTTCAAAGGTAGATTTTCGTTATAAGTAATATAAGAACGTTCTTTCAACTCTCACGAGTTGAGGTTGCATTGAACATTTTTATAAAATAAATAGGAAGCACATTAAAGTCTAGTTAGATGATCTGATTATTACAATTCATAATAAAAGAACTGATGTTGAGGAAGAAGACATTTTCAATTCTCCATGGAATTTTCGCTTGCTACTGATGTATTACAGACTTCTGTCATGTATTACAGTTTTTTCTTTTCATTTAGGAATGGAAAGTGGTTATTGATTATGAGGCAAAATCAAATTTTTTCTGATGAAAATAAGAAACCCAAAATAAAAAATATATCTTTGAAACCTCAACTGGTATAATTAAACTAGTCGAAAGGTAGTGAGAAGTTCAGTACTGGGAGTTGGTTTTTACGTTGACCCATATTGAGTACATGGAACATATTTTTTCACTTGGATTATTATCCCAGTCATAAATGTGGAGAATCATTCCGTATCGATTTCCATTCGTTTCACAATTTATTCATGAGATTCGTGACCATTATTTGTTTAAAAGCATCAAATCAATAACGGACCGCGCAACGTAGTGAATTGAAAATCATTATATTCATTTCAAATTAATATCAACATACAGGAAGTATCAGAAATATTTGAGTTGAAAATCTCACGCTAGGATAATTTACCGATGGTTCAGTGGAATTCCATGGAAATTTTCTGACGAAAAATTCTTTTCCACCATATAATACTCAAAAGAAATTACTAAATTGAGTAACATATGATTCCCAGAGTCACGGGGCTAGTTCGTCACCCACTTTCCGGTTTTTCTTTTCCTTAAGGAGTAAAATCTGTTAGTGAGCAGCCCAATACTAATAGATCCATACTGTTCGATTTTTAAATAAAAAATACTCGAATTGATAACACTTCGAAAGGTCTAGAGAATTCGATAGGAAAACCGTCACATTCCTGGAATTCCGTCTCTTACTTCCTTTCTTTTTTATTTAACGTCGGTTTTTTCAGAGGTAGGGATCTTTAATGAGCTCAACATCCATGAACTGGGGACCGCCATCTCAACGTCCCCTCCGGAGGACGGCATATCTATCGTCATATTTCGTGCTCATTGATATCACGCCTGCAACTTCGAATATGCTACTACTCTGCAGTTGTTTGGGGGATTTCAAACGCGCACCTTCCTTGGCAAGTGGTCACCCATCGAAGTACTAAACCGGTGTTGCTTGGCTCAGATAGCAAAAATAAATGGTCTAGCGTGTACGTATGTGCATACTGTACTTATTCTCGTAACAATACTATATTTCCGTTACTGTTGTTGTCTAGCTAAAAATCCCACTCCGTAGTCAATGACTATCACATAACGTATTCAAATATCTATCTATCTATCTATCTATCTAATTTTTGAGATGGTGCTCTATTAGCAATGCCAATCTCTGGTCGCAGCTGAAATATGAGTTCAATGTTTTTTTTTTAGTGTATCATTATATCCTATCAAAAAATTGTTCATCTTGGAATGCGTCAGGAAGGCTTTTACATACTAAGTACTATAAGTATTTTTTCTTCGATGCAAGCAGGTAGGCAAAACTGGAGATTTTCAATCGTTCAGAATCTCAACACTCGGTCTTTATTTTGTGACATTATTTTACCTTGGATATGATGAGTTTTCCACTCTATTTACTCATATTAAAGCTGCTCTGCATTCGTCTACACCAGCCCTGATTTTGATAGTATTTCGGTCACTTTCTAGTTATAATTTCCCTTGTCTCTTTACTGAATAATATTGGGATGGAATGTTTCGAGGCTCGTGTATTATAAATTATGGCTGAGATGTTCTATAGAGTGTTTTTCAAATTCAAAGTAGAAATCAATCATAATCACGTACAATTGAGGTAATATGCTGTAAGAAGCATTTTCGAAAGCTTCGTTACTAAGACCAAGTAGAGTCTAGCCTACTCCTCGAAACTATCCTGTCATGGTGTTTCTCCAATAATTCACCGTTGTGGTTAGTTTGGGACCTGCTTTGTTACTTCCCGTATACTTTTTTATTTCTAGTACCGATAGGTCGGTAACATTGATTTCCTCACAATTCATCCTGCGATTGTCATTTACTAAATAGAAAAATAGTTCTAATTTGGAACTATATTGACATCCATCGAGAAAACACCCGTCCAGTAAATGTTGCAGAATATTCTGAGAAACCTTCACCGGTACATGTCAAAAAATAAGCTTCGATATTTTTTTTCCACTCAATGTCTCCAATGGAATCATGTACAATACCAAAAACCTATGAGAACCGATATTTTTTTAAATTCCACTGAATGCAATGGCTCCAATGAAATGCCAGAAATCTATTAGAGACAGATATGTTTTTTTACTAAATTATTTATTTGGCTTATGAACTTGAAGTCAATATCCAATATTAATCGAAGATTCTTAGCCTTGGTAACTAGTGGTATGAGAACATTGTCAATATGAAGGATAATTTCAGGTTTAATTATTTCGTAAACATTTTTTAGGATTCAGTTTCAGAGCATGTTTTCCACATCTCGAAATAGCTACAACTTTTCTCCTGGAACTTCAACGAAACTTTATTGCACATGAGTTCGACCAGTTCTGGAATATGGATCTATTGTTCGGTCACCAAGTTGTACCGTTCATAGCAATTCAATAGAAAGGGTTCAAAATACTTTTTTTCTACGACAACCTCGATAAATGTTCATTTTATAACCGTAACTTCAATCATATACAAGCACATTTTGTACAGAATTTCATTTTTACATCGGTTGCTAGGCAAGTTGCTAAGCAACAAATGCGAAATGGAATATTTCGTGTAAGGTCTAGGTTCACTCTAAAATCACGACGACTACGGCTTGTCAAATTATGACGTCCAGCGACAAATTGATGAAATGTCAGCAGATCGTTTCTGTCAAAGTTTTAGTAGGTAACGAGTAATTTCATAGTTGTTTTCTATAAAAACTATTAATTAAAATGGAAACTAATAGTGATATTGACTTAAATTTGACACCTCCGAACATAATAGAAGCAGCGAAGGTAACAACTCTGAATTTATTACCGGAAACGTCGAAGAGTATGTATCAACGCGCTTATAACCTTTTTTTGGAATGGAAGGTAGATCAAAAGACAAAATCGTTTTCCGAGAACCTTTTAATGGCTTATTTTGGCGACTTGACCAAAAAATTCAAAAGTTCCACTTTGTGGTCACACTTCTCAATGCTGAGAACGACTGTTAGTATCTATAATGATATAGATATTGCAAAATATTTGAAACTGAAAGCATTCCTCAAGCGGCAGTCTAACGGCTACAAACCCAAAAAGTCAAAGATCTTTACAGCAAATGACATCGATAATTTCATTGAACAGGCTCCAGATGAAATATATTTGGCAACAAAAGTGAGTTTTATATTTCCATTTGATGAAAAATATGTTTAAGTAAACTAATTTACATTGTAGGTTGCATTAGTTATGAGAGTAATGGGTGCATGTAGAAGACATGAATTGCATCAAATGAAAATTACTCATTTCAATGATCTTGGTTCAGCTGTTTTAGTAACAATACCAGACAGTAAAACCAAAATAGTACGAAATTTTACTGTAACTGGCAAATTCTACGAAATTTATGAAAAATACGCAAATTTTCGCCCTCAAAATGCTAATGGTCTATGGTTTTTCATAAATTATCAAAAAGGAAAGTGTACCATTCAGAGAATAGGTCTGAATGAGTTTTGAGCTATGGGAAAAGACATTGCCAAGTATTTAAAATTGCCAAATTACGAATTATATACTGGGCACTGCTTTCGCCGATCCTCCGCAACAATTCTTGTTGATGCTGGAGGTGACATAACCACGTTAAAACGCCACGGTGGCTGGAAATCTACTACAGTCGCTGAGGGATATATTGATGAATCGAAGAAAAGTAAGCTTGACATAGCAAATAAAATTGCAAATGCAATACAGAACATACATCACATCATGCATACTAACGAATTCAGAAATGGAAAATCGCGAGAAGCCGTCTACTTCAACGTCGACAAATTATCAATTTCGAAAAGAATTGAGTATTCAGCAATCAAGTTCTCCAAATATGATATTCAATAATTGCACATTCAACTTCAATTAGATACATACATACATTCATAGGCTACTATTTCTGTGTACCTAATAGAAATAGCAATAAAGAAAATATTTACATATTTCTTCAATTTATATTTTAATTCTGATAGAAAGCCCATTAGCGGCGAATTCGGAGTGATGAAATATCATCAGTTTATTTCTTTCAAAGTTTTTGCAATGTATGCATGTATTAAACGTGAACGATATGTTGTCATAGAAAAAGTATAGTATGCAACTCGCAACAAAATAGCCATTTTGCCCTCGTATGAATTGCAGCACTTGCCTTCGGCTCGTGCTGCAAATTTCATACTCGTGCAAAATGGGCATCATTTTGTGCTCATTGCATAATATACTATTTGAGAATTTATTCAAACCGTAAAAATCAATGTACAGAGCACAATATTGAGGCAGACTTGCCCTCAGATCTCCATCTATGTAGCCTTAGTAACCGAATTTTGGATCAGATGTTTCTCCTTAAACTAGTCAATGGAAGTATTGATTGTCCACAACTACTGAGCCAGTTAAATTTGAATGCTGTATCAAGAACACGTAATCCTTTTTTGTTCAGAATTCCATTCCATATAACTAACTACAGAATGAACAGTCCTTTGACCAGATTGCAAAGAGACTATAATGATATAAAAGATACGGTTGATCTATTTTCACAAACACATGCAAACTTCAAGAAGACAATTAATCTTTTTTTGTAATCTACTATATATTCAGATCTCATTTTTTTCTTTTTGTCCTGTCACATAACTTTGCGATGTTTTATTCTTTAAATTTACTTTGCGATGTTTTATTCTTAATATTTCCATTTTTCATATATATGTATTATGATAAGTATTGTATACAATTGGAGTTATCCGTTGAAATAAATAAATAAATAAATAGTTACTTAGGTGTTCCAAGTCACTGTTCAAACCCTGAACTGCCACAGGAGTATTTTCTATATCGAAACTTTATTTTATTTGGGTATCATCAGCATAAGATAGCATTTCTGAAAACTCAATATTTCTATATGTAAATATATGTAATATATATATATATATATATATATATATATATATATATATATATATATATATATATATATATATATATATATATATATATATATATATATATATATATATATATAAATAATATATATATATATATATATATATATATATAAAAGAAAAAGTAGTGGACCCAGAATGGAACCCTGTGGTACCCCCGATCTATCATGACCTGCAAAAGATATGCCTTTATTTGTACGGACTTGAGGTGTTCTATCGGCAATATCAGGAGTTTACGTTCCAACTATGTTTGTTTGTATTTTTTCGGATACATGCATATTTCTCCAATGGATATAAATGCCTTTTCATTGAGCAGCAACCTACAATTATTTCAATAAATTCACAGAAGTGTTAAATTTACCTTCCATATCGCGAAGTGATCTGACTTCTCCAACTTCATTTGATCAGGAGGGGTAACAACGCACCCTTCAACATAATTGGTTCCAATTGGGAAGTGAATGAGGTACAGATCCAGGTAATCCAGTTGGAGGTTCTCCAATGATTTCTTGATGAATATTTCAACTCGATCTTCGTGCGTACCGCAAATAGGTAATTTGGTTGTGATGAACAGTTCTTCTCTTCTCAGCTTTCCCGACGATAGCCACTGTTTCAATACGCGACCAATGATGGCTTCGTTTTCGTAGACATAGGCTGTATCGATATGGCGATAGCCTGTTTCCAGAGCTACGTTCAGGGCATTCTCCAATTCGGCCTCATCAGTCGACTGAAAAAAAATATATCAATCATTTCGAAACGGCTTCGAAAGGTGGGAGTATATCGAATGATTGGACGATTAGAAGTAAAAGTGACTGGGTGTGCATTTGGTGGAAGACCATATAAACCACATTCATACATGGACTACACGAAATAAAATCGTGAAGACGTAATCTTTTACTATTTATTCCACCATTAATAACTTAGCATCAGGTAATTCAGTCAATTATCTTGGTATAGTTCTGCACGACAGACCCAAAAGGTGTGCACATGCTGATGAATTATGCAACAAACTGACATTCCAACTACTTCTTTTGGGACCACTGGAAAAAAACACTTGACCCTCTGATATTAGGTGGGTCAGGTTATTATAGGGGCAAGTTGTTATCTACCAGTTTGGATATAACGAGGTTCGTTTTTCATTATGTACATTTTCATTACATTTATTTCAAAAAGTATAGCCGGTTGCCTGCATCGAATGTAAATAAAGATTTCCAGACTCATTTCTCAAACAAATAAGTAGAAATTATCATAGAATTTTTGATTTCATTTGTAGGTCGAACCCTATAAACGCGATACATTGACTACATTTACATTTATCATGTGGTTTTCTTCACATTTATCGTGTGGTTTGCAATATGGAATCCACGTATTCTTATAATTATTTTCAGTTCAAATAGGACGCTTGTTGAGAATACAGAACTTTGACACATACTCTATCAGGAAGTCAAAAACTACTAAAATAATGAAATCACTAATAAAAAAACTTTTTAAACACAAGCTTTTATTTGAGCCGTGTACTAAACCGTGTAAAATAAGTTTAAGTCATCGATGACAATGATTCAATTATTTTTTGTTGAATTAATTGATTACAATAAGCTTGTCGCGCGAAGTTTTCATGAAAGCAAGTACCGATTAATTTGATCGAGCAGTGATTGGTTGGTTAGTAAAAACTTGTCAAATTATTTAATTTTTATGAAGTATTAGTAAAAGTAGGTACCAATTAATTTCATTGGACAATGATTGATCGTTAAGTTACAACTTGTCGAAGTATTAATTTCATTGAAATCTGGGCGACAAGCGTTTTGAAACCAAGTTATTCAACGAAAAATAATCAAATCATTGTCAGCGATGCCTCAAACTTATTTTATACGTTTTAGCATACGGCTTAATTAAAAGTTTTTTATTAGTTATTTTATTTTTTGCTTTTTAGTTAGTTCACCTTAATCTGCTCATTTCTAATAGAGCATCGTTATTACAATGTCTCTTCCCTGTGACTTTTGAGCTGAAAGAAATCATGAATTAATTTCACGTCTATATATTTTTCCTCTATATTTATTCTCTTTCTTTGTATTGTTATTTTTTTCATTTATTATTATTTATTGAGGTGCAAGAGTGAGAATGGTTCATACCAATCTTGTAACCTATTGACAGGTTTAATTTTTTTTCTTTCCCCAAATGTATTAAGATATTATTTTCTGTCAATAAATGTTTATTATTATCATTATTATCTGCAACCCCAAAACCTCCCACACACCAATTTTGAATAGAATCTGACCATAATCACAAAACTCTCCGCCATCCTGAAGTCGCCATCTTGAATTTATAGATTTTGACAAAAAATTCATAATCTCCGAACCTGAAAACCCCCACATACCAATTTTGAATGAAGTATGACCATAATCAAAAATCTCGTCCTCCATCTTGAATTTATAAGTTTTGACAAATAATTCAAAATCTCCTACCGCGAAAAGCCCCGCATACCAATTTTGAATCGAATTGGAACAAAATCACAAAACTCGTCCTCCATCTTGAAGCCGCCTTATGAATTCTGACAGAAAATTCATAATCTCCGACCCCGAAAATCCCCGCATACCAATTTTGAATCGAATTGAAACTAAAACACAAAACTCGTCTGCCATCTTGGAGCCGCCATCTTAAATTTATTAAGTTTGACAAACAATTTATAATCTCCGATCCCGAAAATCCCCACATACCAATTTTGAATCAAATCCATTTCCGACACATCAAGAATAACTCACAAATCTGTAGAGTAATTTCAGTAGTTTTTCAATTCAATCATGGCTGTTCGACTAAGTATACAGGAGAGAGTGGAGATTGTAATGATACATGGTGACAATTACCATACTTGTAGAGAACTGCCAATATTTTTAATAAAGAAATTTAGGTAAAAACGTTCATAATTCGACAATTACAAGAATTTTGAAAACATTCAAGGAATCTGGATCGGTTTAAAAAAAATACAGAGTGACACATAAACGACCGATAACTGAAAATGAAGAAACTGTTATGAATATTATGCTATCTACGATTGAAAATGTCAAGAATGTCATTATCGCAAAGAGGAGAAAATCTTGGTATGTCCGATCGATCAATGAGAAGAGTTCTAGGTAATAATAAATTCAAACCGTATAAACCAAAATTCATACACACTTTAAAACCGAGAGATCCGGATAATCGCTTGGATTTCTGTTTCTGGTTTCAGTCTATGATGGAAAATAATAGACAGTTTTCGAAAAAAATTCTTTATAGTGACGAGTCCACCTTCACATCAAATGGGGTAGTCAGCTCCCAGAATTGCAGGTGGTGGGCAGGAAATAATCCCCATTTCAGTATACAATGTAGAGACCAATATCACTTCAAAGTTAACGTCTGGTGCGGAATTCTTAATGACATTATTGTTGGACCAGTATTTTTCAGACAACCACTGAATTCTGCCAGATACTTGAGAATGCTGCAGACGTTTCTCTCCGATTATTTAGATGATATGTATTTTCAACAAGACGGTGCATCCGTTCATTCTACCCTAGAAGTGAGAAGGTGGTTAAACGGAACATTTCCAAATCGATGGATTGGTAGATATTCCAATAACGCTTGGCCCGCCCGGTCACCGGACCTCACTTATTTGGATTTTTTCCTATGGGGATATCTCAAACAGAAGGTATATTCAGGAAGACCATTTCAAAATATACATCCTTTGGAAAATACTATCAGGGATTGTATTCGGGGAATAGCTCCCCAGATACTAAGAAAGGTTTATGATGCAATGCACCACCGTACTATGCAGTGTATTGAGAATGGAGGACTCCACGTAGAATAAAGCATAGGACATATTTGTTTCAAAAAATGTGATTTGTATTGTGAAAATAAATTAATTGGCATTCTGGCATCATACCTTGGAGACAATTCAGTTTTATTTACTATTTGCAGCAAGATTTTGTGAAATTCCGTCATATAATTCAATTATTGTGATTTTCCGATGGGAGGGAGAAATGAGAAAACATTCAGAGAGTGATATCATCATATCTAATAATATACCATTCGTCTAGCTTAATATTCCTCTTGTTGTACAGGGCGATGAGGAAAAAAAGTTGAAAAATGAAATTGGTCATAGGTAGCAATGATTCGAATTTCTGGATCAACATTCGATTTAGAACAATATTTCCCCATGAATTTGAATTCTACCGCGAGAAATGAAGTGATGGGATCATATTATTTTGAAAACAAAGCATACTTTTCTATTTCCCTCGTATAGGGTCGTATAAAGTTCAATGTTGGTGTTCGCAATTCATGTTTGGGATGAAGCAGAGGTTTTTATCGAGAATGATTTTTTTCGAGAAATCTATAATAAAAAAGTTTTCCATATGCTGCGAACTTTATGCCGGACACTGTATATAATCTGTAAACGTGTATACCTATTTCATGTAACTGAATTTTTCGAAGACAAGTACTGGAAACGAGTATAAACAGAAAGTAATGTCAACCTGTCTCCGGAAGACACACTGTATAAGTTGGGGGCAACTCACCATCCACGTTCCCAGACCGAGCGCGGGCATTTTGGCACCGCCGGGCATGTCCATGAATATTTTTGCTGCCATGATTCAACACTCAACTGAAACTGATTCACAAACAAACAACAAACCTCTATTATCGGTCACTATCAACCGCTACACAAGGTTAGCTGCAGAGAGACTAAAACTGAAGGCAGCCGACTGAGCCGGTAGAATGAGTTGGTGCGGGAAAGTATGCCGTGCCGTAACAGAGTGCTAATCAAGGTTGCGGTAGCATGGACATTAAAAAATTATAATCGAACACTGTGGTTCTAGGCCAGTAGATATAGGCAATCAACTAATATTAATTCCAAAAGTTCTCAAACTTGAATGGTATGTTAGTGCATTAATGAACACAAACTATACAATTTTGCAGAAGTCTGTGATGAACGGAACACTGTTTTAATTGCAAGAAACGTTTTCATGCTTTATTATTGCACTGAAAATTGCAAAAGTTCTGCAAACTAGGCGTGCATTAAGTTTGCAACCTTGTAAAAAGTTACGGAACCTTGTTCTTCGTCATTTGTTTGTGTTTTTCATTGTAATTTGTTTAAAAAAATTACAAAAGTTCTGCAAATTGGATAGGTGAACGGAATTAAAAGTTTAAAATATTCAGGTACATTTGCAACCCGTCCTGAAAAACGCATCATTTATTTTATCAAACTTTTTTATCGACGCTCCCATTTTCATTACACACAAGCATTGAAATGATTACAAAAGTTTTGTTTTGTGGTTGCAAATGAAGAGAATATCGGTCTCAGTGGATATGTAGCTTTGCAACCTCATACAAAAAACGGAACCTATTAATTTTTGCATTTTTACAACTTCTGAAATAATTGCAAAAGTCTGCAAATTGCAATTGAATTTACGACTGATATTTCACGTGACGCAAGAAATTTGCAACCGTCATTGTTCAACGGAACATTTTTTTGTGTGTAATTATTTTTTTTTTTTAATAACTTGGCCATAAATTGCAAACATTGTGCAAATAGGTTCAAGATATATATTAGACCGACATATGCCTACAGTGGTCCAGTTGAATACTTGATTATCCATCGAGTATATCTGTTATATTTTGTACTGGTTGATTGAAATTGCATCCGAAGAATAATACAGTTAGGTAGGTACCCATTACAAAAAAACTATTATTATTTTTATTAATCTCTGTTTTTGACTGATCAGCGCGACATGAATTTAATCTAATATTTTCGAATGCAACAATCGAAAGAGTACAAAATTCTGCTAAAAGACTGTTGCAAGACATTAATTTTCCATCGCATTAGAAACGAAATGATATCATTCTTCATTAAAAAATTTCACTTGTCACAACATGACTTTATAGCAATCGACGAGATTTTAAAATAAATAATCGAAAAAATTTTAATTTTCTAAATCAAAAAAAAATTCATTTACAACTCAAATTTAATTTTTTCTGGTAGGTATGTAATTCTTGTATTAAATAAAATTATAATTTACTTTTCCACTCGACTTTCTTACTCCAATTGTGGTTCCGCATGAAAAATTCTATCGAATCCGAATGGAGGACCGAAATGTAATCGACACGTGAACATCATTTTCTTGATTTATAATTTTTTTTCAAAATAAGGAGGGAAATAACATGTTGGTAGGTAATTCTATTTCAGTTGTAGCTCCAGGACTATTAGATGAATGTGCATTGTTTTTGGTTAATATAGTTGTCTGTCAAAAAATACAATTGACATTATTTTTGTTATTCTGGTAATAAATCATGTTACTAAACTGCTGTGTATTCATTTATCTGTAAACAAAACACTGTGACGTAACACAGTTGTAGGTTAATCGTACTAATGTACAACTGTACGAGTGTTTTTTAAATCTCGATATGTCCTCTATTTTTTAATGAATCAAGAAAATTAAGAAAACGTGTCGAGAGATTCTCGACCCTCCATCAAACTTACTCAGATTATTTTTTATGCAAGTTCCTAATTGTAATATGATGTTTTGAATTCATATCGAAAACGTTAGCTTTCAACATTGAATAATTTCACCTACCGTTGACGAGCTTCTCCTTGGTCGATAGTTAACTTGGTAACACAATGAATGTCATCTATTATGTAAATGAAAATCTTTATTATTCAGATAACACAGGTGTGTGTGTTTTTCTGGTAGAGTAGAAATACGAAAATATTTTTCTTTTGATTTTACGCTCATTACCGTGTTGTAGACGTGGTTGCAAATTAATGAAAACATTGTACGTCAGAACATCTCCACTTGCAACCATTATTGTAAACTTTTATAATAATTTCGATACTTATTTCAATGAAAAAAATCAATTCAATGAAAAAATATGTTTTCCGTTTGGGGCAAGAGATTGCAAATTACAACTCTTGTCATCAAAATTATTTCAGTTATTTTTTCGAGTTTACAGAACTTTTGAAATTTTCATCGAAAAATTAGGACTAACAACAGTTTTTTTTCGATAAAAAAGACATTAACGTTTTGTGTGAGTTGCTATTTATCAAAACTTCGGACGTTTGCAGAACTTTTGCAAATTTTTCCGCGCTAATAATGTGAAAATTCATTAAATCCTGATTTTCAACATTTTCCGTTCAGAAAAAAGGGTTGCAGATTCAGACTACATATCATATGAAAGTCCTCTTCACTCTACTCTGAAGTCTTGGAACTTTTGTAAATATTATTAAATTTTGGGAAAATCATGTCTATCTCTACTGGCCTATTCGGTAAATTCTAATGACTTTGAAAATGTACTCGATTCATTATAATTGTTTTTATATTGTTGATTATGGAAGTAATAACCATGTCTCATGATAATTGCATTTCAAAGGACACGACTAGGAAGAGTTGAGGCGCGTACTCGCCCGCCGAGGTTATTTTCCGAGGGGGCTCGCAATATCCCAGTAAACATAGGATATCCGATGGACATCCATTTAAGGTCCATAATTGGTTAATATGGACATGCACTAGAAAAATAACTAATAAAAAATATTTTCAAAGACAAGCTTTTGGTAATGGTCAAGAATATGAGATCACCCAGTGTTTTCACGAAATTTTCACAGGCGCTTCAAAACACCATAGAAACAGTATAGCAATCGATCAATTCGCGCGAAAAAGATAATTTTAGGAGATATGGGTCCCCGAAGGTTATGGAATGTCACTTTTGGAAACTGTAAACTGATATAAAGAATGACTTTTTACACTAAAATGGTAACTGAACAATCATTCAACGTTTTAGTAATATGTAAATCACTTAATTCTGTATAGAATCATGAAAAAACTTCGACTACTTTTCATTTAATTTTTTATATAAAATGACAAAAAACAAAAATTGATGGTTGCATTGATCTTGCATACTCAATTGGAGATTGAACCTACAAACAACCTACTAGATATCGACAACTAGCTGGAAATTGCAAACTGTCCTGCAAGGAATCGACAGCGATCTACTGGAAGTACTGGGCACTTTGCTTGCCTTCATTGGAGATCAAAATCCCAGCTGTCAGTTCGCTATTATCAACTAGAATCAAAGAGAATGATGGCTCAAGTGAGGAGATATTCCCTACACTCCCAGTAGCCAAAGGTATTTTGAACTTGAGCTATTCCTTCTACCACATTTCGTAGAAGTTGTAGAATCGTAATCCATAATGCTTCAGCTTGAAGAACTTCTCAAAATATAAAGATTTCGAACAAATTTCAACAACTGTCATCCATGTCAAAAGGTGAAATGCTCGCGATTTTGCTCATCAGCTCTCTTGAATGTTGGCCCCGAAATTCTAGTAATAGTAATAGGAGACTCCACCCGGAGAAGAAACATGGGGGATCTCATACCTCCCAGACTATTCGGTGAATCATTACAAGTAGTAGAGCAGGTGAAATATCTAGGGCTGATTCTTGACAAGAAACTAACCTGGAACCCGCATCTTCAACATGTAAACAACAAAAGCAAGATAACCTTCATGATGTGCAGGAGAGTTTTTGGAAAAACCTGGGGGCTTAAACCGAAAGCCATGCACTGGCTTTACACAGCGGTAATAAGACCAAGAATAACTTATGGCTCACTCTTATGGTGGCCAAAAACAAATCAAAGACAGGCAAAAACCAACCTTGGGAAAATCCAGAGGCTTGCCTGTCTCTGTATCACGGGTGCAATGAACAGCACTCCAACAGCTGCAATGGAAATCATCCTAAACCTCGAACCCCTTGACTTACATGTCAATGGAGAGGCCAGGATGAGTGCATACAGACTGAAACAAACGAAAAACTGGAGAATCCGAACAACTGGACATACCAGAATCACTCATGTAATCAACATCGAAGAACTCGAAATGATTTCAGATTACATGCAACCCCTATACTCATTCGAAAGACCATTCGAAACACGAATTGATGGTTCTGGATGGGCCCCGAGTATAGTATCACAATCAACTGCGGACATAGTCTGGTATACAGACGGTTCAAAGACAGTTGAAGGAACGGGAGCAGGAATACATGGGGTAAGGCCAAGAAGGGATTACATAATATCACTTGGCAAACGCTCCACGATATTCCAAGCTGAAACACATGCTATCATGGTATGCATTCAGAAGAATCTAGAAAGTGGTTATAGGAAAAAACACATCTACATTCTATCTGACTGTCAAAGTGCTATCAAAGCACTTAACTCTATACAGATGAAGTCCAAACTGGTCTGGGACTGCCTCCAGAACCTCGTCGAGCTGGCAAAACACAACAAGGTCACCTTGATGTGGGTGCCAGGTCATAGAGGCATTGAAGGCAACGTCAAAGCGGACCAGCTAGCTAGACAAGCATCTGAAACGCTATTCACAGGGCCAGAACCTGCACATGGGATTGATCGACGAGTGGATAAAAAGAAGACACCAACAATATTGGGATCAAACTGTCGGGCAAATACACAGCAAAGTCATGGTAGGGCATCCAAACCGGACCCTGACGGCTGACCTTCTGAACCTGAACAGAACGAAGGCTCGTATAATAATAGGTCTGTTGACTGGACACTGCGGCCTGAGAAAACACCTGAACACCATGGGAGTACGCAGGTAAACCGTGGAGTGAAGGCTGTGTGATGAAGAGGAGGAAACAGCCTCCCATATTATCTTCGACTGTGACGCCCTAAGTAGTAGGCGACACAGAACCTTTGGAGAGATCAGCCCGGAAACAGGCATGAATCCGAAGAACCTTATCAACAGGCTTCTTAACCTAATTGAAGGCACAAACCTGTTTGAATGAGGAACCACTGACGACAGAGTGATACAATAGACCCCAGCTGGTCGCAGTGTCAAGGGAAGCTAAGTGCCAACCCTGTCTCTGGCTCGTCAGCTTTCAACCAACCAACCAATAGGAGACTCTGTGTCAAAGATATGGCAAATGCACTGATCGTGTCCGGCATAATTCACATTTCCAAGATATGGCATTATCAACACATTCGCCACTATTTAGTGATAATTTCTTATGTGGATGAATTACTCGAGTCTTTCTCCCTTAGTCTTTTGTAGCAATGAGGACTAAAAAGTTCAAAATAACAAGAATAACAGTGATTTTACTTTATTTAGAAAAAGCGTGGGGTGTAGATATGTTAATATCATTATGGAAAGTGAGTAAAAAGCACCCCATGCTTATTTACATGAGATAAAAAAAATTGGTGAATTACTTTATTATCATTTTAATTTTTTTGTCCTTACTGCTATATACCCAGATAGCACAGGACGTCCCCGGGATGTCCAATCGAAGTACACTTCAGGTTTGAACGTCCGGGACCTATTGAGGACGTTTTAAGGATGTCCATTTTGGGACATTTCCGAAACGTACATGAATGGACGTTCCCGAAACGTCCAATCGAAGTACATTTCAGGTCTGAACGTCCGGGACCTATTGAGGACGTTTTAAGGATGCTCATTTTGGGACGTTTCCGAAACGTACATGAATGGACGTCCCCGATACGTCCAATCGAAGTCCATTTCAGGTAACGTCCGGGACCTATTAGGGACGTTTTTGGGACGTTCCCGGAACGTACATAAATGGACGTTCATGCGACTTCCCACCCAATAGACAATTGAGAATCGGATCCCAGGTGTTCAAATTAGACACAGAAACCTATCGAGTTGATTCTCTTCGCAATTGACTGAATTTCTTCGGATGCATCGAAATACTTCTGCTGAGAATTGTAACGATGACTTTTGGTTTAGTAGACAGAATTATTCTGCTCTTTCCCACTTCCTTGCTCATCTCATGGCAACGCATATGCGTAAGCTGTCATGGCCACCACCTAGTGCCACAGTAGAATGCTCTATAGAGTACTTTATATTCTAGAGAAGGTTCTTTCAGCAATTCTACTGTGCTAGTGCCTCATCCGCCATCCCCTCAAGGAAGCCATTCAGTGTTGCCACTTGTAACATAATTATGAGTATTATATAGATAGTACCTGTTGAAGGTAAAATATTTATTTAAAGTACAGTCACGATATGAATTTATAATGTTTTTGAACATCCAAAAATTAAAAATAAAACTGCTGAAAGTCAACCAAAGATTAATATTTTATTTCAAAGAAACGAAGCTCAGGATCGAAAGTGACTAGGTCAGAAATAAAAATTGCGTTAGGAGAAATCGATAATTCTGGCAACACTGCTCCCTCATCGACCGGTGGAATCGCTTCTGAACCCATTAGCCATTAGTTATTCGTTTCGAGCTGTGGATTGCTTTGGTGGTTACGTTGAATGTGAGTTTAAAAAACAAAACGCTGTGGAATAGAAGCAGTTCTAATTAAAACTGAGTAGTATAAGTTTTTTTGAAGTATTCGAATAGTGTGGCATTTTATATAGCATTTTTCTGTGTAATTGGAACAAACTAGAGTATATTTCGCGATTTATCATTGTTTGGTTAAAAACACTAACATTCAGTGGGAAAATAATACCAATTTTCATGTGTTTTTTCAAAGGTGCTGCGCAAAAAGCTGGCATATCAAAAGATTACAAATCTACCGGAGCCTCCATACAGAGCTGGCTGAAGAGATCTTGTGAGAGGATGAGTGCTGCATCAAATAAAAACTGAAGTCTGAGAAATCCAAAGACGAAAAGTCCTAATGAAATGAAATATTCATTGAGATGCCAATTTTTTTAATATATACATATAACCTCTAACTCTAGAAATATTTATTTTTGACTACTTCCTAGGTTCAGACCTGAAATCAACCTGAATCTTATGTCCTGGAGATGTCCTATCGTACGTTCTGAAGACGTTTGCCGTACCTAAAACGAACGTACGATATACGTCCTCGAAAGTCCCCAAATGGTCCAGAACAGACCCGAAACGGACCCAAATCATATGTCCTAAGGACCTCTGATTTTGTAACATCGTACGTCCCCAAAATGTCCTAGAGACGTCCGCCGTACTTCAAATGGACGTCTTCCGGATGTTCAAAATGTCCGACGCAAACGGCTTCAGAACGTCCTTGGGACGTACTTGTGCTGTCTGGGTAAGCGTGTTTTTTCAGTTTTTTAAACTTTTTGGAACGTAGTTCCTTATCGCGCGTTGCGAAAGGAGGCTAGACGGAATTAATTAAGACCAAAATGTGTAACGAGATTCGCTATGGTTTTAAGCCGTGCGGCGTGCGCGTGTTTCTCTGTCTGTCTCTCTCTCGCTCTCTCTCTCATAGAGAGCAAGCCAGTTATTTTCGTTTCGTCTTTCTATTTGTGTGGTGTCGCGACGATTATTTTGGTTGAGTGTATACAGGTTTTTTATACATAATAAATAATAAAAAATAATAACAATAATGAATCCTGACAGTGTTTCTGCACAAGTTCCGGATATTGCTGATGGAGTTAGGTGAGTAGAGATTTTATACAGACAATAATAAATGCTTATGTATTTTTAGCAAGTACGCATTATAACCTCTCTTTACTATTGTGCTAACCAAGTCAAACGCGTTATATTATTATTTCTATTATTGCAGACCTTTCTACAATACGTTTTGTGTTCACGAAGTCGAGAGAGTATTT
Source organism: Gonioctena quinquepunctata (assembly GCA_018342105.1). Taxonomy (NCBI): domain Eukaryota; kingdom Metazoa; phylum Arthropoda; class Insecta; order Coleoptera; family Chrysomelidae; genus Gonioctena; species Gonioctena quinquepunctata. Next base: position 27,822 of record JAFIRS010003052.1, on the reverse strand, counting down.
AAATATATATATATATATATATATATATATATATATATATATATATACACATACTCTGTTGTGTTTACAAATTCCCGCGCATCTATGACGTGTACGAAAGAATTTTTTTTTTTTTTATGTTCTGGTTCCCACGAAAAGGGATATCCTGTAATGTTCAGAGAACATCGTGGGAACCTAGGGAAAGAAGGTAGGAGTTGGTGTTCTTCTTAAATTTCTGAAGGTTGTATGCCTCGGGGAACACCTCCCTAGGCAATGAGTTCCAAAGCCTCGCTGTTCGTTGGATGAACGAGTCTTTGGAAAGTGATGTTCTGCAGGTTTCCAAAGTGACCACGAAGGGGTGTGATGACTGAACTTGACGGGTTAATCTCGAAGAGACTGCCAAAGCAGGAACGATTGTTGATATTTCAGAAGAGCATCGCCCATGAAAATATCTATAAAATAGAGACAAATCGCCAACTTTTCTACGGTGTTCCAGACAAGTGAGCGAGTTTGTAAGCGAGGCATCACCGACGAGACGAATTGCCCTTTTGGACAGAATCAATAGCCTCAGGATATGTTTAGGTGCCGCACTCCAAATATGGGAACAGTATTCCAGGACAGGTCGGATCTGTGCCTTATAGATCATAAGCAGCTGACTGGGGGTGAAATAGCTCTTGGCACGAAACAGAAAACCAAGTTTTTGGGATGCACTTTTGGCAATGGACCTCACGTGATTTTCCCAGGAAAGGTTATTGCTGATAGTAATACCAAGCATCGATATGGATGGCTTCAGTGGTATGGTTACTCCTGACAAAATTATGTTAGGCACAGTGAGATCGGCTTTTCTAGAGAAAAGACATGCTTGTGTTTTGTTTGCATTGAATTCTACCAAGTTATTAGATCCCCATTCGAGAATTGTTGCCAAGTCCATATTTATATTATTAACATTTCTTCCTCGTTCATTTCTGGTTTCACGGGCTGATATAGGGGCCCTGGAAGAGAAAGCGGTATGGAGGGTACTATCATCGGCAAAGCTGTGTACTGGACATGAAGTTGCTTTCAACAGGTCGTTGATGTGAAGTAGAAATAGTGTTGGTGCGAGAATGGATCCTTGCGGAACACCAGCATTTATGAGTAGAGTGTCAGATGAAACTCCATCGACCACTACATGGAGACCTGTTTGAGAAAACTAGCAAGCAGAGAACACAGCTGAGGGGCAAGCCATAAGACGGAAGCTTGGCGAGGAGTCCCTGGTGCCAAACTCGATCAAACGCCTTGGAGATATCTAATGCCACAGCTACAGTTTCTCCATGCTTTTCAATAGATAGCTGCCATATATGTGAGACGTAAGCGAGCAGGTCACCAGTTGATCTCTGATGGCGGAAGCCATATTGCCTATCGTTGACAATTCCTGAGTCTTCCAGATATTTCATGAGCTCGATGTTGATGGCTTTTTCCATGACCTTTGAAATAATAGATAGCAGTGCGATAGGTCTGTAGTTGCTAGGTAGGGCCTTTTTGCCTTTTTAGGGACTGGCTGTACTCTTGCAATTTTCAATCGGACGGAAATACCCCAAATTGTAAGAGTGGTTGAACAACTTGCAAAGAACAGGTGTTAGTTCGGGGCACATTTCTTGAGAACAATCGGCGAGATTCCGTCAGATCCACAGGCTTTGTTGGTGTTGAGACCCAGCAAAATCTTTCTGATAGTACGTTGGCGAAAGGTGATCTCGGGCATGTGACTGTCAATAGGTGTAATGTTCGGGGTTGTTTTCCCGATGAATCAGAGTGGAATTTCCAGCAAATAGGTGCGCAAAGATATTGGCTTTTTCCTGGGCAGTCGTTGCTAGTGTTCCATCTTCTTTGGTTAGGGAGGAAATGAGCTGGAAGTGAAATTTCTTCCCACAGCTTTGGCGAAAGACCAAAATGAACGGGATCCGTTAGGACATTCAGCAAGTTTTGATCTTATTTTGGCTTTGTGGGCATCTTTTGAGCATTCTATTGTCTCTTTACATATGCCTCTAGCCTCGACATATGCTGCTCTGGTCTCAGGGCCCGGATTTTTTAGCCATCGATGGTATGCTGCCTGTTTGGAAGCCACAGCTCTAGAGCAGTTTCTGTTAAACCAAGTCTTATCGGATGATGTTCTTCTTTCGGTATTCGGTATGTATGTTTGCATCCCCAACATGATGATTTCAGAAATTGTCTCAGCACATCGTGTTGGATCTACTGAAGAGAAACAAACTCTCTTCCATGGAAACGCTGAGAAAAACATACGAAGACCTTCCCAGTCGGCCGAATTGTAATGCCACATGAGACGAAAGAATAGACAGACAGAGTGCATATATATATATATATATATATATATATATATATATATATATATATATATATATATATATATATATATATATATATATATATATATATATATTATGTGTGTGTGTGTGTGTATGTATATGTACAATTTTTTTGCTTTTTATTTCAATAGCGAATCAACTAAAGCATCGACTACTGAGGTACAAACTATAACATCAAGGAAAAAGACACATGCACAAAGATGTAGAGAATATCGTGAGAGAAAGAAATTACAAATACATTTATTCACTGGAAAACACAAAACAGTTTTTTATTTTTCTGTAAACCTCAAACTCTTCAATCAAAAGTTGGAGAAGAGTTCAAATTTCTCTGAACGCTTTTGATTATAACTTTAAAAAAAAATTATTACAATTCCTTCACTAATTAATTGAAAGGAACTCCGTTCCATCCGGGTGTCCCTTGACACCTCTCAAGTTTTTTTTCCCTTGAATGGCGTGGTGAAGTGAGCGGTTCCAATTTTCATAAATTCTCACGCCTGCTAACTGTAAAGATAGGCCTATAACGCAACGGCGATTTTCTTAGGGTCTACTATCACTATTATATTCGAGTGTACCCAAAGGCTCTTACTCTTTCAACATGAAAACAAGTGGGCCACAGCCATTCACGAAATTTCAATTTTGATTGGACAAGGACTGGAGAAGAATCTGCAGTCCTTGCCATGGTGGTGATTCTCAAAAATAGCCGAGAAATAATTTTTGATCTAAAAGTTTTGAAAAATATTAATTTCTATAGAGGTGCAGCTTTCACTACCCTGTATGGATTGATAAATAGCCCATCACTCCAGAGAGCGCCTGGGACGTTAAAACGCGAGGGGTCGTCTATCAGTGGCTTCCCTCATAAGAGGATTCTCGTCGGCTATTGCACAATCAAATACCCTCTGATTGCGTTCTCTGATGAACGGTGATTTTGGTCACTATGACTGTTTTGTCAATGATTCAATTGTCACGTTCTTACGTGCTAGCAGTTGCGCAATGATCCATAGACTTCATTAGAGTGACGAAACAGTCACGATGGCAAAAGGAAATTGGGCGTTATTCTTTATAATACAATTTTCATTGGTAGATATTTATTAATCATTCATTGCAAGCATAGTTTCGTTGTGGTCAGAGTTCATTATATCGATATCTGCAGGAAACTTTGAGGTGCCGAGCATTGTGATATGTAACTTCAAAACGTTTTGAAAGTGAACATCTTATTGTGCATACATTTGTCAGTTGTGTAATAATATGTGATGTTGGTGAGTTATCCCAGAATACTTTCAATGCCTTTCCACATTTATTTTCCAAATGGCCATTCTGGATGTTCCTGGAATCTGAAAATAAAATCTTGATTACAAACTATTACTGTGTTACTAATCGTGTTTGCCAAGACTCCTAGAAGGTTCGACAAAATAAGGTGATACATGCAATGAGCAAAGGTAGATTCGAGGAATACTAGTATGCCTTCGAGAAAAAGAGTACTACTCAAGCAACAGTAACAAATCGTTCGAAGTTGACCATGGTGCCGTTGGATATTGATATCAATAATGATGATTTTCAAATGATCTATATTCAGAAGTTATCCCGAGAATCAGCTATAGATATTAGGAAATAAATAATATTGGTGTAATCGAAGTATAAAATTGAGCTAACCTCAGGGGTATGTGATTGGACCTATTTTATTTTTATTATACATGGTGTTACCAAATAAGTGCGAAAGTTTTCAGGGGTTGATTCTTTGTCGAAAATAAAAGGGGGTCTCCCATGTAAACAAAAGCTCTTACACGCTTCCAAAAATGAAAAAAAAATGTATTTTTTTTCTTGAAATTGACGAAGAGTTTGTAACCATTTTCCCCACCCTGTGGGAGAAATGTTACGTTCCCGTTAGCTATGGTAGTCGGTGAGTCACGCGGTCGGGGTTTAATCCGTTCAGTCAGTATCTTACTAAAAAAGAAGTTAATTTGGGCGCCACTCAAGCCAATAATACAAATACTACTGAGTTCAAAACCTTGTAGTAAATATAGCTAAAATTATTGAATATCTGCAAATATAAAACATCAATTTTCAACACATTTGCATACAACAATTATCAATGTTGAGACTCTCTTGAAGTAAAACAATACCTTACTTAAACCAAATATATTGAAACTGAAATATGTACGGATGATATACAAACATACATGGTGAAAATGGACTCTGCAGATTTTTGACCCTGTATAATGCACAAATTAAAAACAAATGGTTCATCAAGTAGATACCTGTGGCTAACTGCGATATTTGACTAGTAGTTAGCTAACGTTCAGTACTGTACGTGCGCCTTGCATAAAATGTGTAATATTCAAAGAAAATGCAGGTAAGTCATATGATGAAGAAATAAAAATAAATGGTTAACAGGCCTGAATCTATGATGGGATAGTACCACTCCCACGATGTGTTCTACGCTGTTCAGTCTGATCAGCACTAGGACTGCTGAGCTGTGTACTGATGAAATTTCTTCTTACCCCTCGTATCCTGGTGAAAAGTTGAAAGTGTGCCCCAAACATTTATTCGGAGGTTAGACATCTTAACTACAACGCTGGCATGGCAAACTACGAAGTCATCACAAGGTCACCGTAAACAGGCATCCTTGAAAATCCCGTGAATGATTCTTCCCACAAAATCGAACAGCAAATCTCCAGTGAGCTACTATGCTCTCAAAACTACAATGCGGAACTTGTTAACTACAACGTCCATTCCAACATTTCGAATCACGAGCTGTTCGTGACCTCGTCCATAAAAAACGAAAATGGACTCCATCCAAAAACCCCATTCAAACAAAGAAAGAAAGAAAGTTAAGTCTCTTTCAAATGAATACATGTCCTTGAACTTACCCCACACGGAGGGACGATCACAATCGTGGAAATATTAAAAACATCCTCGATGTATTTCCGAGGCAAAACCCAAGATTCTCAAACTCCTGACAATGGTCAATCTATCGGCACAGTTTATAGCTAAAGAAGCAGTTAGCTCACTTGGCCCAAATGCATGTTCCAAGGTAACATCCACTCCGCGGAAAGAATTCAGGATGCGCAGAAGACTGTCCGCGATTATCGCTCTTCGAAGTACACGAAAAATGTCAGTATTAGTAACACAGTAACAAGCGGTATGCGCGAGGGATAAAAATCAGAGTTGCGCAGTGTACAAACGGGGACATAAAGATCAAAGTGCCGACGCCAAGTGAGCTAACTGCTTCTTTAGCTATAAACTGTGCTATCGGTATCTCGACCCGAAACGAACCCCTCGTACACAGTCGCACGAAATATCTTCTGACATTTCTGCAATCGGCGATCTTCTACATGGTTGCCATCTATCGACGAGTTTGAACCAACGCAATGGTGAAATCTTTTAGTTAAAAGGAAATACAACGTTTCAGTAGTTGAAACCACTTCAAAAGCAAAGTAAATACTATATACATGTGTCAGCAGACAAACACTTGTAGAAAGATACTTCAGTATGGCTTTCAAACAAAACAAACGAACTGAAAATGTATCACCTCACATTCAGTGACTGTACTTAGTGAATGAATGAGAATTCTCATTATCATTTTGTATCGAACTCCTGTGGGAGTGTTCTCATCCAACAAGATGGAGATTTAACTCTGAAATCGAATATTATCTTGTCCGGTGGACATTTGAATTGGTGGCGACATCTTGGCCAAAATAGCAGAAACGCGCTAACCCTATTCTAGGTAAATCCAAACGCTACAAGTTGAAGAGATGGCATTTTGTGGTCATGTTCTACCAATGAAAAAGCTACCTTTGAATATTTTTTTAATTTTGTTGTGATTTTTTAAAGGGGTGAAACATCCAACCCCTCTTCCATTTTTTACCAGAACTTTTCAACGAAACAGAATTTCTCAATTTGAGGTTATGTGTTGAAAAAAACAATTCATTGCAAAGCTTTTTTAACTTGTGTGTTGTGTCCGTAAAAGCAATAGTTTCCTAATAAAAGAATAAAATACAACATTGTGCATGAACGGATCTCCTTAAAATGGAATCGAAAAAATCTAGTAGGTGGCTGTGACGTTTTGTTTGCACAACTTGTGACTTCAATTGTGGTATTTTACAAATTGAAAATACAAACAAAACAAAATTATGTGTATTACAACAAAGAAAGAGGCAACAAAATCAAAAGGAACGGAGTTATAACAATTTATACAAATGACCACCTCCAATCATCAGACAGGAATCCAGTCTTCGTCTCAAAGACTGGAGCAAACGTTGAATTATTCCTGGTTTGTTTTGGATTGTCTCGCACCCTGCATTGATGCGATTTCATAAATCATTCACACATTCAATGGAGGTCGTATAAACCAAGGACTCCAGGTGACCCCAGACTCAAACGTCTGGGGATCTGGGAGGCCAAGGTTGAGGTCCTGCTCTGCCTATCTAACGATTTGGATACACGTCGTCCAAGTACTAACGAGCAGTTATGCTGAAATGGACAGGCGCACCATCATGCAGAAACCATATTCGGGGTCGAATAGCTAGTGGAACATTTTCAAGTAAAGTGGGAAGCTGCTCCTGGAGAAAATTTGTGCAGGTTGCACCAGTTAGCCTTAACGGTAGAAAATACGATTCAATAATATTTTTGCCAATAATTCCGACCCACACGTTGAGTGAAAATTCATATTGATACCGACCTGCTTGAATTGCATGTGGGTTATCTTCGGCCCATAGATGATTAGTATGGAAATTTGTAATCGTTTGCCTTGAAAAGTTGGATTCGACAGTGAATATTAAGTTTTCTAAAAATTGAACATTTTCGGTAATCATTTGAAGACTCCATTCACAAAAGTCCACTCGATGGAAAAAAATGTCGCGGCAAAAGTGCCTGTACTCATTGAATATGGTGAGGATACAATTGGTGATCTTTCAACATTTTCCAGATCAGTTTATTGCTAACATTGAGTGTGTTAGCAATTCGTCATGTACTTGATTCCGGACGATCTTCAATCATTGAGAACCTCTTCTTCCAGTGCCACCATTCTTATCACTCGTGGACGACCACAATCAGTTGTTCGTTTTTTGCATAGTCCCTCTTCCACAGAGACGTTGGTGAAGCTGTGCAAAAATTGTGTGATGAGGTATCACGCGCTAAGAATACATCTCGGCATAGAGCCGGCTAGCTTCCAAAGAATTTCCATTGGCACGACCATACATAAAATGCATATCGGACATTTCAGCGTTAGTGTAATTATCCTTATTGAAGATTCAAAAAACACAACTGAACTTTCAACTACCACATAGAAATCAGAGCGACTTGACAGGCACCTACTAGATTTTTTCGATTTTGAAATACTACGATTGAAGTCACAAGTTGTGCAAATAAAATGTCTAGATTTTTCCGATTCCATTTACAGAAGATCCGTTCATGCACAATGTTGTATTAAATTTTTTTATTAGGAAACTATTGCTTTAACGGACGCAACATTCGAGTAACAGAAAAGAAAGAAAATAATTTTGTATCGAGACAATCGACACGAAACACGAAGTACAATTGCTCCAGTAATAATTACATTTCTAGAGGATTCCTTAGTCGAAAAATTTTCTTTCTCAGGCTGTGTTAAACATATTGATTGTCAGTGTTAGTGTCTCAATTGTGAATTATGTGAGTAAAGTGATTATCCGAATATTCATAAGTACATTGGATTGAATGAATCAAGTGAAATGTCTCGCTGTAGTTTTTGTGACTCGTCAGTTGGCAGAAAACAAGCCGTTTTTTGCAACGGGCCGTGCAAAAACCTTCATCATCAGGACTGTGCGAAAATACCGGGTGATCTAGTTCCATATCTCTCATCGGTGCCTGGTTTACAATGGAAATGTTCTGCATGCAAATTGTTAGAAAACAAACTTGATGATAAAAAACTTCATGATATTTTTGACAAGCACTGCTCTAGCCTGTTCAAAGAATTTACATCAAAATTTGAAATCATGAAAAATGATTTTGTCCAATCTGCTTTAGAAAAGATTGCTGATCTTACCTCAGTTCATAGCCTCTTACCCTCACCAACCAACCAAAATCTCGCCAACAAACTCACTTATGCAGAAACATTGGCTAAACCAATGCAGAAAATCGTTTTCAAACCCAAAGACACTGAACAAGAAAACCAACGTACGAAATCAGACTTATTACATCATATCAACCCTATCAATAAGGGTTAAAAATCTGAGACAGGGAGGTATAATGCTGGGATGCAACAATGCTGATAGTGCAAAGGAAATCTTGAAAATTGCTGATGAAAAAATGTCTGCCAACTATGATGTACACATTCTGAAGACTCTCAAACCACATGTCAGAGTAGTTGGTATTAGTGAAAAACTGGATGAGATACCCTTCTACAGTATATTCGTGCTCAAAATGACACAATTTTCAATGAAACTACCGAGTGCAAGATTATTCGTGTGTGGGCAACCAAAAAGAAGAGCAATATTTTCCAAACAGTGCTGCAAGTAGATTTGTCGGTATATAAAAAAATCATGTCACAAGGTCACTTACTTATTGGATTTGATGGCTGTTCTGTTTTTGAGGCCATATTTGTTCCTTATTGCTTCAAATGTAATAGTTTTTTTCATTCTAAGTCTACATGTAAAGGTGAGTTGACTTGTCCTATTTGTTCCGAGGCTCACGGCCTTGAAGGCTGTAAGCCTAATAGCCAGAAACAATGCATGAATTGTGCAAATATCAAACGTAATGAACAAACTAATATTAACACTGATCATGCTGTCTGGGATTATCCTAACTGTGAAGCTTACAAAAGAGCTTTTGAGAAAATAAAGCGAGATCTATTTGGTGCGCCTAACAAGTAGCAACTAAAGGTGCCCTCTTCTCTGAATTTGAGCTTAAGTCATTCAACTGCTACAATATCGACATGCAAATTGTCAGTTTATTATCAAAACATGCATGGACTCAATTCAAAGACAATCAAATTATTGCTTGCATCTGCGCAGAGCGAGTACTCAATTATTGCAATAACAGAATCATGGTTAGGACCCGGGGTAGGAAATGCTGAAATGTTTGATTCGAATAGATACACCGTTCTGAGATGTGATCGTGATCTAGATAATATGAATGTCACTCGTGGAGGTGGAGTTGCGCTCGCCATTGATAATAGCATATGTACAGTTGAAAATCTAAATTTGAAGGCACATCCTTCGTTTAACGACTTATATATGATTGACATACTATGTGCGAAAATAAAAGTAGAACATCAATCTTGCTACATAATTATTCTTTATATTCCTCCAAATAACACAGCAGAAACTTATAACGCCCTCTTTGAAATACTGAGCTCATTAGATTTCTTGTACAATAACAACATACTTTTCATTGGTGACTTCAATTTGAGTGAATACTTAACTACTCTGGATGGTAGGGAGCCATCGCCCCGTGTTTCTTCATTATTCAATTTTGTTAACTTTTTCGAATTAGATCAATACAACAGTATCACAAACAGCAATAATAAAATTTTAGACTTGGTTTTAGCCATCTTTATATGTACCGTTGAGTCAGCTCCTGAAATATTAATTCCAGAAGACATAATCGGTAAACGTTGTAATAATAAAAATAAAACTAACTCGGTCTATTATAACCATAAAAGAGCGAATCTTCCTGTACTCTACCAAAAAATTGCTGGAACTGATTGGGACTTTCTGTCAAATATACCTGATTTAAATGAAGCATTCAATAAGTTTTATCACAAGTTGAATGAAATTATTCACGCTGTTGTCCCCTTAGTTAAGGCCTGTAAAAGAAACTACCCGCCTTGGTATAATTCGAGCATTATAAGAAAACTCAAATGTAAACATAGAGCTTGGTGCAGATACAAAAAATTCCAGGATCAGCTTGCATTTATTGAATTCCAAAAGATAAGAAGAGAAGTAAAGTCTGAAATTGAATCTAACTACCAACTGTACTGCCGTAATATCGAACAGCAAATCAAAACGGACCCAAAAAAATTCTGGCAATTTGTAAAAAAAAAGAAACACTCGTCATCTCTACCACTAACAACGGTCTATGATGGCATTGAACATAATGACCCCGTAAGCATTGCAAATTCCTTTGCGGAGTATTTTAGCAATTCTTACGCTACACCTAGTCAAACCATACAAAATAATACTACCGTAAACTTGGCGAATGATGCTTCGATCATAACTGAATTTTCGAAAAGTGAAGTTTGTGAAGCTCTCAAAAAAATCAAGCCAAAATTTACAATGGGACCTGACAAAATACCAGCTTTCCTGATTCATGACTGTGCCTCCTTATTCACTGCACCTCTGGAATACTTTGCAACCTCTCAATAAAATACCAGCAGTTCCCTGATGTGTTGAGACAATCTAAATTAATACCAGTTTTCAAAAAAGGTGACAAACATGACATAGAAAACTATCGGCCTATTACAATAGTCAATAATTTCTCAAAATCTTTTGAAATCCTTCTTAATAAACCACTTTACAACCATGTCAAAAATCAAATAACTGAGTTACAACATGGCTTCTTCAAAGGTAGGTCAACTACCACAAATCTCTTCTGTATTACCCAGTACATATCCAACGCATTCGAAAATAATGCCCAGGTAGATGTCATATATACTGACTTTTCCAAAGCCTTCGATAAGCTTGATCATGATATCTTACTTAGTAAACTGAATGCATTTGGCTTCTCAGGGAACTTGAATACCTTTTTCACCTCTTATCTACAAAACCGCTCCCTCTACGTCGAGTGTCATGGCCAGAATTCCATTTTATTTACACCAACATCAGGCGTTCCACAAGGTTCTGTTTTGGGTCCACTTTTCTTCAATCTGTTCATAAATGACATTATTGAGGATGTCGGAGTCAATTGTCTATTATATGCGGATGATTTGAAATTATATATAAAAATAAACTGCCAGAATGACTGTGCCATTTTACAAAACGCCTTAGATAGAGTAAATACTTGGTGCAAAAATGATCGTCTTCTATTAAATGCTAATAAGTGCTCAATAGTAACATTCACTCGGAAACAGAACAACATCACCTATAACTACTCAATTGGCAATGATGTGCTCCCTAGATCCAATTCTGTTCGTGACCTTGGTGTCACCTTCGACCAAAAATTATATTTTTCAACACACATAAATAAAATTACCAATGAATGTTCTAGGGCTTTAGGTTTCATTGTCAGAAATACTCGTGATTTCTCGAATAAGAACACACTGCTACTGTTATATAATTCCTATGTCCGTTCTAAAACAGAGTATGCATCTATCATTTGGTGTCCATATTATAATGTCCATTCAAATAATTTCGAACGAATCCATAGACGCTTTATGAAATATCTCTCTTTCAAAGAAGATGGTGCGTACCCTGCTACAGGAATATGTAATACTGCTTTACTAGAGAGACATAACTTTACCTCTCTTGCAAGTAGAAGGAATACATCTGCTCTGATTTTCCTTTATAAGGTGATCCATGGCCAAATCAACTGTAGTGCTATTTTGAGTATGCTGAATTTTCATGTTCCAAGAGTAAATTCAAGACATAACACTCTATTTTACCTCGTATTCTCTAGAACAAATGTACAGAAAAATTCAGAATTTGCAACAACTGCAATGATGTCAATGACAGTTGTGACATTTTCTCTTGCAGCATTGCTTCATTGAAAAAAATCAGTTTTTGATATTAATTTTCTTTTTTCTCTAGTTTTTGTATCATGTCTCATTTCTACACTATTGTTGTATCTTTACTGATTCTCAAATTATTTATGTTTTTTTGTTTTTGTACCTGTGATTTTCCCACCCTGTAAATGGATTTCTGTTGGGTGGTGTACAATAAAAAAAAAAGAAGTTTTGCAAGGAATCGTTCGTTTTAACACATATTTTTTAATTGGAAAGTTCTGGTAAAAAATGGAATGGGGGTTGCATGTTTCACTCCTTTAGAAGATCACAAAATAAAAAAATTTCATAGGTGACTCATTTATTGGTAGAACATGCCCACAAAATGCCATTTCTTCAACTCTTCAGCAATTTCTCATTTTTGGGAGGGTTCAACTTTTCAAGGAATGGCCCAAGAGCTTTCGTTTACATGAAAGAAATCCTCTAACATTTGATTCTCGCCTAATTCTATCCATCGGCAAAAATTGTTTCAAATGAGTTACTGATATTTTGTGGCATCAGTGTACAGATAATGACTTTGTGCATCTTAACCTTTCCTTACATTTACAACAAATTGATTTCTGTTCGCCATCCAGAGTTTATTGTTCTCAGTAAATAAATCTGAACATTGTGACAGTCTGAGCTGGTTCTCTGTGGAATATGGAGTGAAAGGTCCCAGAAGGGGTCAAAAGAGATAAAACAATGGCTACAGAAAGAACAATTTAACGTTGATTTGATTTGATCAACACTTTTTGGGTTAGATATCTCGACCAAGACTCCTTTGCCTTTTCATGGTCGCTCAGTTTTCCATCAATTTCTGTCAGGATAGGTTTGGGCTTCTCTATCACTCTGTTCACATCTTCATAAAGACCTTTCAATAAATATCTGAGCATTTCTTGAGCCTCCTGTTGAGTGTACCCCATGGAACGAGGTGCAAATCTTTGTATCTGGCTTCCCAAAGGACCAGTATTCACCCCCTGTCAGTCGAATCTTCTTACCAAAGTTTTTTATCACTACCGCAAATGCTTTCATCAAAGCAGCCTCCATACTTGATGGGATTGTGTTGATATCCCTCATATGCTCGTCTTTCCTCAGATACTCGAGCAACCATCTGGTATTCGATGAACATTGTATCACGCTTTTCATGAAGCAGGTGTTGCCAATGTTTTTCAACCCATTAGGTACGAGAATTTCGGCGTTTTCATGCACAAATGGTCTGATGGTGTTATTCTAGTTATAACTGCATACATCACTAATGCTGACATCATACGAATAATCTCTATCACGCCGTTCCATCAGAATTGTATTTTTGTTTGATTTATGAAGACATTATCGTCTTTGAATAGTAGGTTTTTGAGGCTGTAAGAAAATTTCATCCAGTTTTCGGGATGAGGGAAGTGTACCCATATCTGAGGCGACATTTCCTCTTTGAATTACCATACTAACGCGCTGAATCAGAAAAGCATATAATCTAGAATAATTAATACATTTGATCTTTATTCTACCAATTTCTTCTAGAAGTTCCTGGGCGTGAAATCCAAATACTCCATATGTTAGTCCAACAGGTTCTAATACTGAGGGAAATTTCTGGAGTTATAAGAGCTCGATTCATCAGATCATTCACAGCAAGGTGTTTCGAAAAACGACCCAAACTGAACTTGCAGCTCAAACCATGGGTTCCATTTTCTCCAACAATAGATCTACATCCACATCTATGTCTAATACAAATCGATGTGCCCAAATTAAGGCAACTGCAATCTTGAACGATTGGTCGTCCAATAGATTACCCAGAAAGCTACTGGGAGAGCATTAAGCCAAGCTCCTGTTTCTTTCAGAACTAACAGAAATCAGACGAGCTTTTTTAAATTCAGATTCTACAGCTGAGTTCACATTCCACATGATTATTTATTGGTTGCACTGCATCTGAGAATATATATCAATTTGGGCATAGATGAACAATTTCTGGAAAGGAAAAACGCTATGTGGGATGGAAAGACATCAAATCGAGAGACTTTGTTTTCTGTATGAGGCAGCCTGATATAGATTCTGAGGTGAGGGGTGCTCCTAGTGAAGTTCAATCCTTCATCTTCATTAGTTTGATACCTGGAGCAATAGACTCAAAATACTTGAAGGACATAATATCAGAAGTGGAAAGTTCACATTTGTTGAAAATATATCTTGTAAAAAGGTATTTTTTGGAAATGAATACATACTTTGGAAATATCTTGAAATCACAAATGCGGGCTTCTTCACCAAGATCGAGTGTTTCAAGTTTTCCCATGTCATGAGCATCGAGTTTGAAGTCGAAAACATCAAAGTTTTCTCTGATTCTAGACGCATTAACACTTTTAGGTATAACTACTATATTTTTCTGTAGAAGGAACCTCAATGCTACTTGTCCGTTGCTCTTATTATATTTTGCTGCGATTTGACAGACAAGTGGGTTATCCAAAATAGATGGAAGTCGTTTCTCTCTGAAAAATCAACAATTAATTGTCGAATTATGAGAATATTTATTCAATTTACTCCTGCCCCAGAATCTTCAAGAATTTGTTGTAGGCGGGCGATCCCAAAGGTGAGTAGGCTACCACAACTATATCATTATCATGGCAGAAATTCACCAATTCAGGTTGTTGCAGAAAAACATGGAGCTCCACTTGTAAACATGCTGGTTTAATCTTGGCAGATTTGAGTACTTTGTCGATCTGTGCTATATTGAAATTCGATAACCCGATAGTTTTGGTTCTACCAGCCTCTACTTGTTCCTCCATTTTCTGTGAAAAAAGCTGATAGTATGAATCTCTTCAATATTATGCCATATCTATATATAAATAAATATATATATATATATATATATATATATATATATATATATATATATCTATATATAGATACAGGGTGAGTCAGAATAAGACCGACAAACTCCGACTACAGATTCTTCACCTCATTTCGAGGTGAAAAGTTGCTATCAAGGTATGTCCTAAAGTGCACCCCCTCTGAGATACAGAGTGTCAAATGTACGAAAAAAATTAAGATTCAATTTGTTTTCTCCAAAATTCCTGGAGAAATTTTTTTTAAACTTGGTAAACTAATCAAGGTTTATCAACGTGCTAATTTGAAGTTATAATTTTTTAATTTCGTAAACCAGTGGGGTAGTTACGATGGTATGTGTTCATATGTTCCTTCATATTTTCTTGGGACAAGTGAATGGACAAATGAGCGTTTGACATCAGTACGGCTCATCGATACTCAACCTAAGAGTCAAAACAATCCATGTGCCCAAAAGTGGAGGTTTCTGAGATAATTAAGAAAAACTGAAGATATGTCCTTAGTAGAGACATAATTTCCTATGTGCAATAATCGCATAATGCTAATATCTTACAACATATCATAATATGTGTCAACCTCCTGAACATTTTTTAATGTTGGGAGAATCGGAACCATAGTACGGGTGAGTCAAAATGGGACCGATAACTCCATTTTTCCATTCATCATATTATTTGATCGAATCGATGTCGCGGATTCACTGATACGTTACCATATTTTCTTGTATATGATTGTTTTGACAGATCAACTAACAAACAAACCCAACCTCAAATTCATAATGCTACACTTAGATGATAGTTGAGGTCTGAAATAATTTTTGTGAAAAACTGAAGATAAGAACTGTTAAGTTGTTGAAGTTTATGTTGGAGTATCATTATCAAAGCCATTTCTGATTGAATTATCTATTTGTGAACTGACTACCCCATTTGGGGTTAATTTCTCTATGGAATTTCACAAGGCATTTTTTTTTCTCTCTGTCCAAAAAAAGAGATCCAACCGCAGTTCAAAATCTCGTTCTTTCAAAGTATTTATAAGTTTTGGTTTGAACGGCTTGCATTTAATATTGTTAAAAAAAAATTATTGCTTCCCTTCCTATACCAATCCTATTAAAAATATCTGTTATATTAGTTTGTCCATGCTCTGTTACATCCCAGCATATATAATTGAACATCTTCATCATGAACTCTTGGATTATGAGGTCTTTCAGAAGTATTTTGCACTGAACTCGTCGATTTGAACTTTGAGTAATCCTGCTCACAGTAAACTGGTTGATAGTTCTTCCAGGATGTCGTGCATTAAAATATCCGTGAATCGGTACAATTTAAATTTTCTGTCTGCGAAGTCAGAATTTCAATCGCTCGATGAAAATAACTTTTTCGTAATTTTAGTGGAGCTGTCGAACACACCATGACATTCAATTCTGTTGTTTTCATAGCATAATTCTTAGCGCAACTGCAACTTGAATGATGACTAATTTTTGAGTATTAGAAGAATAATTGTTCGAAATTGAATTACCAAGAACTAGAGCCATTTGCATAAGTACGACATATTTTTGTAGCATAATTATTTTTTTTATATCCGATTGGAAACATTTTAAACAGCCGATGAGTTATTTTTGTAGTTTACGGAATTTGAATTAGCCGAAAGAATTGTAAGTGGGGTGTGACATACAAATTTTTCGATGGTTGCAACATTTCTCTTCCGGGACGATGGATTGCATGAAAATCTATGAAAAGGATATGTGTTCGTTTTGAAATGGAGGTTTAACATTCAATATTTCTTCTACTTTTCATTGCAAAAGACCCAACAAAAACTTCAAAACAGCAGAAATTCTGGATTCAGGAATTCGAAAGTATGAAGTATACCCATTTCTAAAATAATTTTGGCAATAGAATACTGTATTCAGTCCCAGCCTAATGAACTCGAAAGAAATTCCCTTAGATATATAATCACAAATTATAAACACGAATCCAAACACGTTTTCCCACAACAAACAACAACTTTTCTAGAGAAATTTCAGATACAAAAAAGTTTTTAAGAAAACAGGACAATTTGTCAGTACTTAACTCGGACAAAGGAAATGTGACAGTTTTAATGAAAAAAAAACAATACGTAACCCTCATGATAGATATTTTAGCAAATTTTTTTTTAATTTCCGAGTCCACGTATTATAACTCTCCTATAGCTGCCTAGAACACCTGATCTTTGAAATGCTTAGTACCGTTTGGTATGAAATCAACTGTGCTGTGAGATTGATTTGCCAGAAGTGGTCTGGGGTTTACCCCCCACGTTGGTTCTCAATACGACTCTCGACATGAAAATGTTGAGTTTATAAATTTTTATTTGAGTTCAATTTATAACAATTATTATGTTTAGGCAGCAGGAAGCTACGAAAGAGAGCAGGAGTATCTACAAAACTTATGGAATGGGGTTGAGAGTTTTGCCTCCAAGATTCACCGTTGCGTTCCAATTAATTAACAGTACTGCTCCTAAGTTGGCGTATGGAGTTAGTAACAAAGCCTACAGAGAACACAAACTGCCGTTCTGAATAACGTGCATTTGCGAAATATTCGGAACACAGGATTGCTTCGACGGGATGAAGCCCCGATTACGTAAGAAGAGATTGCTGGATTACAGCGCCGATTGAAAGCTAAATACAATAACCTAGAGAGAGAGAGAGAGAGAGTGATTCTGAGGACGATTTTGTTAAAAATAATTTTCGAATTCCACGAAATTCTCGAATGAAAAATACCGAGATTTTGGATGAGCCCATCGAAGCTACAAAAGTTTTAGCAGTCGGAGGATATATACTCAATGTTTCTCTGACTGCAATACAGCGGTATGTCTCTCTTAGTCTCAATAACTAAGCTCCTAAACTAATGTAAGTAACTAATTTTGAGTCGGCGCCAAACAAACAAGCAAATGAATTAGGTAAGGCGTAGAATGATGGCATCGAGTTGCGCGGTGATATTTTGATAATTTTTTTGAAGTAATTTAATGATCTTCGTTGATTGTTCGTTTGGCGCCGACTCAAAATTAGTTACTTACATTAATTTAGGAGCTTAGTTATCGAGACTAAGAAGGTCTATTTTATTTTTTACTTTTCAGTTCCGTATTTTGTCGGTTCAGTTTTTTTTAAAAGTTTTTATTTTTCAACTTTTGTGGCTGATATCCACTAATTAGTACCTACTTCTTTATTGGGTACTTCAAAAATACTTACTTACCCACCTTACTCCTTGCCAGTTAAATAATATTATCATCTACTTTTACTATTTGTTGTAATGTACATTATTTTTTTGTTCTGGTTAGTTTATTTCATTACTTTGTATATCATTCCTCATTCCTCTCATAGAACATAATGATTGTGACGGATGTAGGAGAACAAAAATAATGACAATAGCGATCTGTCATTGTCAACTACGTATGTGTGCCAATGTTCACGGGTGAAAAATAAATTATCCCCTATTTTTCTACCCGTGAGAAACCATGGTAATTAGTCATTTGTTTTTTTATGGTACCAATTTTTATTATTTATTTGTTTCAGTAAAATATAATAATTTTAATTTCTGTTGTCATTTACCTAATTAATAATGACTGTTCGAGTAGAAGTGTTCGTTAATTTATTAATTCGGTCGCTATAGAAGTCATTCATAATAAAAAATCGGGAGAAAATAAAAGCACTAAAATAAAATAAACATATAAAATGTGGTATGACAAATTTTTCAGGTGGGTACGAAAAATAAGTAACTTTTAATAATGGTATTCATAATGTTGAGAAAAAAACTTAACTTTTTTCCCTTAATATCAAATTTTACAGGTTTATCATTTTAATATTGTAATCGACTAAAAATATATTTTTTTGCCCATTCCTAAGAATTACTGCCTCTCAAAACCACATGAATCGTGTGCCCACTTTGTTAAGTGGATTTACAACACTGAATTCGAGTTCAAATGAACAACTCTTTGGTGTTTGTCTCAATACCATCCGCGATGACTTGTTCCTCAACATGGTTTCCAATGGAGGATAACCAGGCATTGATATCGGAGATTTCAACCCTAGTTTAACGATAATTGATTAACAACTAATAGAAAATTATGGACTGACTTTTTTTTATATTCATGCATTATTATAAGAAAGAAGTTTGAAGAAGTACAATACGGGAAAAAGAGGATATAGATTCACGAATCGAACCGAGGTTCGAAGTTTCTGTTCAATTTTAGCAGCGGATTTCACAAACAACCGGTACCTTGGGGGAATATTGTTGATTGCTGGTAGCGACTGTAAGATTTACATGCATTGTCCGATATTTTCAACGGAAAATTTATTTATATAAAGTAGTAAAAGAATCATAAATTTCCACCTGAATTAATTTAACTGGATTTGAGTTTGCAAATGAGTTGAATCCTGATATAGGCCAGTCAAAATAGACCGTCAATTCACATTAATTACAAACATTCCTTTAGCACTGCCGTATGTTGAGGCATCCAGTAAAGACTAAATATAAAAATTTGCACACTCATCCGGTGACCGAAAATTACTCAAATCCGCATAAAACGTTGATTTGCAATATCTCCTTGGACAAAATTGCAAACATTGTGCAAATTGCAGTATATTCCCCAATTTATTTCTACATCCGTTGTAAAATTTGCACACGCAATTTTCAACCGAAAATACGATAATCCTTGATAAAGTTGTAATTAGCGGTGAGTCTGATTACAAAATTGCAAACATTGTGCAAATTTGTGGTGAAATCATGGCTCCGTTACCCCTAAAATGCTTTAAATTTGCAAACTTGTCATGTGTACGGAACCTCAAAAAATTTTAGATAACGCTAAGAACATCATCAAATCTGTCTCGAGAGACGTGAGTATCGCGAGCTAACCCTCCTGCATTCAGTTTGGGCTTCGCTCTTCCTCCCCCCATCAGCAGCACAGGACCTACCTTCCGGTTTAACTGTGCTACTAAATTAACAGGGGGAATCTGAAATTGAGATATGCCCAATCAGCGCGCTAGGTCAACCCAGCTACCGTTATAGCTCAGCCACGGTAGGGCCGCTTGATACAACAAGCTACTGGCTATGGGATGTCAGTACCCGAGCGGGTTAATGCGCCGCTCCCCGCCGAGTCAGCAGGGAATACAGTCACCTCAACCCATAGGTGAAAGACTCCCCCGTCTCTACCGAATTACGGTATTGTTTTCCATTGGACCCACTATCTAGCCCACGCTCCCCAGAGTCCAACACCATGTGGAGAGGCACCGGCGGTGAAACCGGTGGGGCTATCCTCCTCCCCCTGGGTACCCATGTTAACAAGACTCCTCCTGTCAGCGTTTGATGGGTCACCGCCATATCAGACTTTCGACCTGATATTACTCGTGTAAACGTTTGACGAGTCACCGTTCGTGTGAGAGTTCGCCGAAGCTACTAATCACGCTACCATGTTATTTGGGAGGGGGACCTATGACGTTGCCCAGAGGTGTCTGGGATTGTCTAAGGTTCTCCCGTCCCGACGGCCTAGTCACACGGTAGGGCTAGGCCCAAACGCTAAGAACAGTCTCAGGTGCAAAGTTTTAGGGGCCACGAAATTGCAAACAATGTTTTCGTGCTTTGCAAACTTTGGTGGCATAATTTTGAGTCGCCAATTGAGTTTGCACCGTTTTCAGTATTCCGGAAGATGGCGGAAATAAACATTATTGTTAGAAGCAATTTTCGCAAATTCCACAAAACTTCCAAACTTTGTGCAATTTTTTCTTAAAGATCTGCTATGGCTGACAAGTCTACGTATAAATTTGCAACCCTGTAAAATGTTGGGAAAGACGGGCAATAGAATATTTCTCTAGGGAAAAACTATGCATACATAATATTTCATCACTATATTTCAACTTCAAGCACATATGAAGCAAATTTATGAGTTTGTAATCTTGCCTATCATTTGTTTTTCAGATAATTATGGAATAAATCTAGTAAAATGTAAAACAATGTAAATTCTATTGTTTTTCGAAATAAACAAGTAAAACTATGTGTTGGAACTATACAGTGCTATCATCTGATATAACTATTCGGTGAAATCGTCTAATTTCACTATCGAGTATCATAAAAATGACGATATAACTTGACAATTCGCTTAAAATGACGAAAAATTACCGGCTTCGGTAATTTGATCCTTGAATATTTATCCTCTGATAATAAAAGGTTCACATTTCACGAAAATCGCCGTAATTAATAATATTCCATTGCCTGCTATGCCGACGTTTCATGGTATGCAAATTCATACGTCAACTTGTTCACCTCTCCAGAACTTTGAGAAAAAAATGCACAAAGTTTGAATTTTGTGTCATCTGCGGAAATCGACTCAATTGACAACATTCCATTGCACTGCATTCCCGACGGTTTATAGGGTAGCAAATTTATAGGTAGAATTGTTTGCCATTCCAAAACTTGGAGAAAAAATTGGAACAAAGTTTGGAATTTTGTGTCATCCGCGAAAATCGACTTAATTGATAATATTCTTTCGCCCGTGCAAACTCAATTGGTGACTTAAAATTATGCCACCAAAGTTTGCAAAGCACGAAAATATTGTTTGCAGTTTTGTGACCCCTAAACTTTGCCACTGACACTGTTTTTAGCATTATCCTTAATTTTTTTATGTTCCGAACGCATGAAAAGTTTGGAAATTTAAAGCATTTTAGGGCTGACGGAACCATGATTTTAACACAAATTTGCAATCTTGTAACCAGAATTTGTGCTAATCACAACGTAATCAAGGATTATTCGTATGCGTGTGCAAATTTCACAAGGGATGTGAAAAGAAGTTAGGGAATATACCTGCAATTTGCACAATGTTTGCAATTTTGTCCAAGGAGATACTGCAAATTAATGTTTTATGCGAATTTGGGTAATCTTCGGTCACCGGATGAGTGTGCATATCTTCATATTTAGTCTTTACTGGATGCCTCAACGGCAGTGCTGAAGAAATGTTTGTAATTATTGTGAATCGACGGTCTATGTTGACTGGCGTAATAATAAAAAGCTGTATAAATATAGCGGGAAAAAAAAATATTTATAGTGAGAAACGAAGAACAAATATATTTTGGATGGAGTTAGTTATCGAAGAGAATACCTGGAAATTACATTATTAATGACATATTATTATTCATGCTCATGAGGGATATTCACGTCAAATAAAATACCATTAAATGATTCGGAGTCCTACATAATTGGACCATTACAACTTGAATAAACCAGGAACTATGAACTCCCATATGTTGTCCATCCATAATTCATCCTTATCCATTATTCAGTCATAATTGGGTATACTGGAAATAAAACGTGTTTTCAAATGGTTTCCCACTGTATAAATTATTGTAATAACACGTATCAAGGGAATTCAATATTATTTTATTGATACAAATGAGGGGGAATTTACTTGGTTCTCATGGGGACGATGTTGATTTATTTGCCTCCTGTATTGACCTAAATACTAGGTTTTCATGGAAAATAAATCATTATTGGAAGTAAGTGTGAATTACAAATGCGGAAAAAAGGAATGTTAACAAAATATTTAACTTTGTTCCCTGGATTGGATTCTTCAAACAACAGCAGTTTCATCAGGTTGTAACGATATATTCGTTACATTTCTGTTATATATTTAAATGCTTCTCATCTATGTATCACATCTTCGAAATTGAATTCCATGTCCATTCCAGTTTAAGAAAAACGACACGACATTCATTGCGTGCAGTACACGTGAGGAAAGTCGCGCCGCTGTAAGTCCTCTATTGGTCAGGCAGGTTAGACCAGGACCAATCATGATGTCATCCGTCCGGCTGCGATGAATGAAATTAGGGCACATATCAAGGGTCTAAATCGCAAAAAAGCACCAGGTTACTGATCTTGTGATTGGGAATTTCCCTGAGAACCAGATGCAATCACTTCTGAATATAATTAACACTTCGTTGCGCCTTAAAAGATTCCCTCGGAGGTGGATGCATGCCAAAGGAAGGACAAAACCCGGCCTTCACACAAAACCATCGTCCAATCAGTCTGCTTTGCAGTTCAGCAGAGTTGGTTAGAAAAGTCGTCCTGTAAATGTTCGAAGAAATGGTGGAGGATAGAAATGTTCTATCGAATGAGCTGTTCGGCTTTCGTAGAGCTCACTCCATCGAGCTTCAGGTTCTGAAGTTGGTGGGAGATACCATTTCATCATTGAATAACAATAATAGCATTATGTAGAGATTGCGTCCTTCAAGTTAATTAGACAATAAAAATGGTCCAAATTTAAAAAAATTGCCGACATTACGACATTTATTTATCGTCTTCTTTAGAGCTTCAAGGTCTGCACATCATCTATCAGTCCCATACGTATGTCCAATGAAGTGAAAAAAATCATGGATTTTCGACCATTATGTAGAAATTGCGTCCTCCAAGTTGATTGGAGATTTGGTTTAGCGGGAACAAGGACAATGAAAGTGATCCAGATTTTGAAAAATTGCCGACGTTTCGACGTTTATTTATCGTCTTCTTCAGGGCTTCGAGGTCTGCAAGCATCAGTCCCATACGTATTTCCAGTGGAGTGAAAAAATCCCGGATTTTCGACCATTATGTAGGAATTGCGTCCTTCAAGTTAATTGGAGATTTGGTTTAGCGGGAAACAAAGACAATAAGTGGTCCAAATTTTGAAAAACTGCCGACGTTTCGACGTTTATTTAGCGTCTTCTTCAGGGCTTCGAGGTCCGCACAGCATCAGTCCCATACGCATTTCCAATGAAGTAAAAATACGAATGGGACTGATGCTGTGCAGACTTTGAAGCCCTAAAGAAGACGTTGAATAAACGTCGAAACGTCGGCAATTTTCTGAAATTTGGACCACTTTTATTCTCCTTGTTCACGCCAAACTAAATCACCCACAATAATAGCGCTCATGTCATAGTCACTAGCATCAGCAAAGCGTTCGATATGGTATGGCATGAGGGACTACTATTCTTAATTGAAATTCCTAGACTTCCACTTAACTCTGAGCCTGGCACAGAGGATGGAGTCGTCTCTCATGGGTAGGACATTGCAAGTGAGATTTGAAAACTCTTTTCGGATACGATGATAATTGGAGCTGGCGTTGCTCAAAGGACAATACTTTCCCCTATGCCATACGCTATTCATACGTGTGACATAGCAAGAACCGAACACGTGGGGAACTCCTTTCAGGCAGACGATACGGCTTCACTTTCCTCTTCAGCTAACCATCAGATGGGTCTCAATTATTTAACCTGTGGTCCATTGTATCTCAAAGTGGAGTGGTATGATTTTACGAAATAGAAAAACTCAAAGTCATCTCCACAATTTAATATCGAAATCGATTAGTTTTGTGATGGTGGATAGGTGGAAAACCATCGATCAGTACATATTTCGAACCTCTATAGGTTCATCATCAGCGGAGTGTAAAATTATGGAGAAGAAAAAATGATGGGTTAAAAATGATTATCAATTATGAGTCAAGAGTTCATGATTGAAACAAATTACAAAATGAAGATTTGCTTTAAATCATTATTCATATAATTTTGAGCAGCGGTGAGATTAAGACTATTGAAAAAAATATAGAGTTGGGTATCATCGGCGTAGTGATGTATTCTTGCATTTTCAATGATTTCATGGAAATCGGAAATATTTATGGAGAAGAAGAGAGGTCCTAAAATGGAACCCTGGGGAACACCGAAATCCACATTCAACGAATCTGACTCAATGCCATCCAAAGCAACACGTTGGGTACGAGTGGTCAGCTAGTTAAATATGAGATCTACGGCCCCGTTAGAGAAACCAAAGTATCTGAGCTTGGAGCAGAGAAATGAGTGGTCTAAGGTGTCGAATGCTCTACTATAATCTAATAATAACAAACACGATGTTTGCCCTCGGTCCGCTGCCTTGAAAAGATCATCCGTGATTGCCATTAGTGCAGTTGTAGTACTATACCCGTTCCGAAAGCCAGATTGTACGGGGGTTATTATTTGATTGGCGTATATGAAACCTGTCATTTGGTCTTTGATGATCATTTCTGGGGCTTTGGAGAGGGAAGGCAGAATACTTATAGGTCTCAAGTCAGAAAGATCGGTAGGGAGAATACATTTGGGCATGTTTCCATTCAGAAGGGAAGGTACTCGAGTGCAATGCGGAATTTAAAATGAAGGTAATATTTTCAATCAAGTATGATAGTACCAACTGAAGCATCCTCAGGGAGATTTGATCATTTCCAACCGCGTTGCTTTTTATTTCATTCAGATATTTTCTATCAGTTTCGGGTGATACATTGCTGAACGAGAAATCAGTTTCGTTTCTAACATTATTATATTTATCAAGAAGAGATAATTGTTAGTCAGATTTGTCAGTATGAATGATGCAATTGAATTGACGGTTTATTTCGTACACGTTTTTCAGTTGCTCTGGGATGCTAGGTTTTGACTTTTGCCGAAGAATGTCGGGCGACCTGAGAGTGTTGTAGATCTCTTTTGAATTTTTCCTTTTCATGACGTGTTCGAGAAATGCCTTTTTTGCCGGCATATGGATCCTGTGGTATAATTCCTCAATTCAGTATAACTTTCCCATGATACAATGGTTCTCAAGGATTTGTACTTGCTATATGCTTTATTTCTGAGTTCAATTATTATTTTTATATTATAGGTATGCCAAGGAGCAGGAGGTTTGGACACTCTAATAGTCCTTGAAGGTGCGTGGTGACTAAATAAATCGATTAGATGATGGTTCAGGAAATTAGGCATTTGGTCTACAGAAAGTAATTCAAAAATGGTGTCCCATTCAAAAGATGACAGATCTTCATTGAAGACATTCAAATCGAACCTGGTGGTCCGAGCAGATCAATTACCTGGGAGTCACAGTAGATCGCCGACTAACCTGAAGACCAAATATCAAGAACATTGAAACTAAAATACATAAGAGAATTACGATATTATGTCCGCCGATCAACAGAAATAGAAAGTGAAGTTATGATTCATGAAATGGTGTTTGGGCATTCTGTAAGCTCCAGTTGCTTGAGGCCAGGCCTGCAAAACTAGCATTGGCATTCTGGATCGAGCGCAAATTAAAATTCTGCGGATGATAACGACGGTTTCGTGATACGTGCGGACCGATCGAATCCTTGAGGATTTGAATCTGTCTTCCATCAGAGACATAACATTGGAGATCGTAATTAGAGAATATTCTTTGATTATACGGAAAACCACGAAAGTACTAATCGGTTCATCTGATCATCTCATATAAATACATGCTACATAGGCTGTTGTTTGAGAAGCATCAGCGAACCCATGAAGCTCTATATATTTGAGATTCAGGGAAATTGCATGTCTAGGTAGTTGAAGGCTATCAAGTTTCTCTAAGTTGTAAGTGCATCAATATCACGTACTACGTGTGTTTAATGGAACAGATTCATTTCAAGAAATCCGTAGACTCCATAATTTGTGCATAAGAAATCTGAGCCATATAACTCAGTATATTTCTTCTAGTGACAGTTTCCAGAAAAATATTTTCAGTGGTGTATATGTTAGGATTTCCCATATCGGACTCCATGAAAATCCTAACGTTCTAACGTTATCGTTGTTTCCAATAATGATGGGATTTTGCTTATCAGTTCGGCAAATAACTTGAGAATCATTGGAAACCTCTTTTCTAAGTTGGTTGGTTGGATGGTTGGTTAGAAGCTGACGAGCCAGAGACAGGGTTGGCACTTAGCTTCCCTTGACACTGCGACCAGCTGGGGTCTATTGTATCACTCTGTCGTCAGTGGTTCCTCATTCAAACAGGTGTGCCTTTAATTGGGTTGAGAAGCCTGTTGATAAGGTTCTTCGGATTCATGCCTGTTTCCGGGCTGATCTCTCCAAAGGTTCTGTGTCGCCTACTACTTAGAGCGTCACAGTCGAAGATAATATGAGAGGCTGTTTCCTCCTCTTCCTCACACAGCCTACACTCCACGGTTTCCCTGCGTACTCCCATGGTGTTTGGGTGTTTTCTTAGGCCGCAGTGTCCAGCCAACAGACCTATTATTATACGAGCCTTCGTTCTGTTCAGGTTCAGAAAATCAGCCGTCAGGGTCCGGTTTAGATGCCCTACCATGACTTTGCTGTGTATTTGCCCGACAGTTTGATCCCAATATTGTTGGTGTCTTCTTTTTATCCACTCGTCAATCAGGGTCCTGCATCGGTTTTTGCTAATCCCATGTGCAGGTTCTGGCCCTGTTAATAGCGTTTCAGAGCTTGTCTAGCTAGCTGGTCCGCTTTGACGTTGCCTTCAATGCCTCTATGACCTGGCACCCACATCAAGGTGACCTTGTTGTGTTTTGCCAGCTCGATGAGGTTCTGGAGGCAGTCCCAGACTTCTCTAAGTAGGAATCCATATTACGAAATTCGATTTTTGATGTACAACACATCTTTCAAAGTGCTACCACCTCTAAGAAGATTTTCAAGGTGAAAATCGTGGATTATGGAGGAGCTTACATTGGGATAATGATTTCAAATATTATGTGCAATTTCATATAGAGCACGAAAATGTAAAATAATCAAAATCAAATCATTCTGTATAGTAGGGCCAACTGCTGAAATCTCGTTGAGCGAAAACCTACAGGTTGATTTTGCGGAGCCATCGAATACAATTCGAAGCTTAGTTGTAGTACGGCTCTCTTCGAAAATACAATTATGTGGAAGATAATAGCTAGGTGCAGTCACTCTATTCAACCTGAGACATATAACCAAAACCAGTATACCAATTTATGAAATATATACCTACCGTGACTTAAAATTTTCCCTTTTATCTAATTTTTGTTCTAGATAATGAAAACGTTTTTCAGCAGTTTTGAGAGAATCGCCCAACTTGTAAAAGAGTTCTTTAACAGGAAGTCTAACTGAGAATCGACACGAGAAACCTCGAATAGTGTTTTATTTGTAATGTTTTTCACAAAAAAACTCTTCTGGTTAAAATTATTCAGGCCAGT